>JACEGR010003592.1:0-102194 GCA_014170235.1 Listronotus bonariensis | reverse complement strand
CAGACCTTAGTGGTAGATGGTGATTTTTTCGCTAGAAGGATCAAAATGGTTTAGGTACCATAAAGTGAACGACATTTTTGTGTGCTTCAATACAATATGAAATTTAGGTCCAGTACTGAGCCCTAGGGCACCTCAGCATTAACTTGAAGAAAGCCCAAATAGTGGCCATCCTGTATATGTTAGTTAGTATTGGTAGTTGGGTGGGGTAATATCCACGCTATACCAGGTGGTGCGTCGCCAAGCGGAAGATAAGGAAATTCCATGTAAATTTTAAGGGGGTAATTATTGGCTCTCCTGTACATTTTACAGAAAAAGTGTAGGAAATATTTCTGAAGAGACCAATCTTAAAAACCCTTGTTCAAAGTATCAACAAATTTTAATTAGACGAATCCTAAATTATTCAATTAAATGTAATTGCAAAATTACCAAATTTTCGGTTCAGGTAAAACCAAACAGACAGCAGCTACCAGCAAACACGCGATGCATCACCCGGTATAATATATAAGCGTTATCAAAGGATTTTTTAAATTAAATTCCTGAATCACGGTAATTATCTTAAATATTATTTTTTTAACAAAATTATGTCTAGCAGTCAGGATGCAGACACATTTTTTGTAACACAAACACCCCACTTTATATGACGTAATTTATAGAAACAAACAATTTTGTACACGTGTTTCGTCTCATTTAAGGGGTGTGCGCACCACCGTAGCATTTTTGTTAAAAAACCGGAAGTGAGACCAACCCTGGACACACTTCAATCCGGGGAAAGGTTCACGTTCGTCATTCTCACCGTTATTTAAGCGTGTCGTACCGAAATTAAGGAAATAAGGTTAGTTTGGCACATGCCACTGACTTATTTTATAATTTACATAGTTTTATAGCTATATCTACTTTAAGTTGGCTAAAAGCAAACAAATAAATAGTAATAATAATTTAAAAAAAAATTGAACCAACTTCAAAAAAATTAGTAAAAGTCACTTAAAAGTCGGGTAATAGTATATGGCATAAAAGTATAAAATCTTTTGTTTATTTAGTTATTAACATTAAGTAGTTGAGCACAGATGTTATAACCCGACTTCTTTTTTTATTTTTATATTTTAGTGACTTTTACTAATTTTTGTGACAGTTCAATTTTATTTAAAAACTATTATTTTTAGTTTCTTAGTATTACAATTAAATCGGTAAATATTCACTAAAAACACAACTAGTACCTCTTTTAGCGGTTAGCTGCAGCTTCTATCGATTTATAGGCTGTTGACAGCAATAAAGGTTGAATTAAGAAATAAAAAAAAGATTTAACTAACCAGAATTAATTATGACCCCCACCTATACTTTGTCTTTGGCTCTTTATATTGTCTATTCAAAGCTTATAAATCGATACACAGGAATGCAGCTAACCGCCTGTAGATTGGTAGAATACATTCTATCTGTCAAAAGCTTATTGTTGTTGTTGCTTTGTTTGTGGCTTAGGTCCCCGAGGGTCCAATTGCCAGTACGTCCCTCTGTGAGAGGGGTTGTATTCTGGGTAGGAGTCTCCAGTAAGTCGGGCCTGTGCCCCTGGTGGCTCCCGAGCTTTTCACTTTTTAATTGTTAATATTTATTGTACTTTCTTCGATGCAATGCATAAATTGCGACTATCTAGCCAGCGGCTGCTACTGGTATCGCGCATAACCCTCACTTTCATTCCTGACGCATTTCCGCAGGCGTGCGCACCTCCTCGACCATACGAGGACACCATGTGTTCAACACCAAAACCTAAAAACTTCAGGCTTTAGGAATCTTCACTCACAGCGCTTAGCCCCAGAAGAAAGAAGCCCCAATTTAGCGTGAATCTTTTCTCGATGCCTTCAATCGCCTACCCGGGAGGTCTATGTAGACCTCTACGTAAACATGAACCGCACTACTCGAAGATCGCGGAAAGAGTGAAAAGCTTATTAATCGATACACGCGGGGCTGCGACAAATCGATACAGACGGGGCTGCAGCTATTCGCTTGTCTTTTAGTTTCGTGAAAAAGGGTAATTTTACCCCAAGGTTGTTGATTTTGAATGCGCCCTTGATCTTTCCTACGTACGGCAGAGACAAAAAAAATAGGTCTAGTACATTTTTCTCTTGGTATCCTGACTTAATTTTTTTATGAGACAACCACGGAAGTGCACTCTTTTAAATAAAAAAGTAATTTTTAAAATCAGTCCACACAACAACCGGACTATACGCGTAACATAAACACAAAAAAAACATATAGGCGAATTGTGAACTGTCCTTTTGGTCGGTGAAAAGTGTAAATTTTACCGCATGGTTGTCGATTCTGAATACTTCCCTGATCTCTTCTTTTTTTTTGCTTTATTATCTGAACCTATACCTGTTTATATGAGCATATGCCTACTAGAGTCAGCTATGCCGCAAAAACTGAAGTCCGCTTTGTCGAAAAAAATAAGTATAGTACCTTTCTCTCTCACGATCCTGACTTTGCTTTTTAATGGGATCACCATGGAAGTGCACTCTTTCAAATAAAAAAGAATTTTAAAAATCGGCCTACAAATGCCAGAGTAATCGCGTAACATACACAAAAAAAACATACGCGGCGGATTGAGAACCTTCTCGCTTTTGAAGTCGGCTAAAAATACAGTTTGTCCGCGGATGGATTAAAATGTAGCTGTATTTTTTTCTTTTTCAGTATTTTAGAAATAGAGTAATTTATTTTTTTTTTTGCGTTATCCTAAACGTTTAAGGTGTATAATTAAAATCGCCAAATGGTATACAGGGTGGTTCAAAATTGCAAAAATATTACTTTAAAAAAGAAAAATTATAAAAAAACCTATTTTAAAAACTCATAATGGTCTAAACCCAAAATGGTTTCAATATATTGTAAAAGTAGTTAGGACTTAAATATCTAAATTAAAGTAAAAGTACCAACTTTAAAAAAAAATACCGTCCTTTAAACTCAGGATTTACTATTTATTATCTTTCGTAATATATACATTAGTTTCACCAAGACCGTTCCTAGGGTGTCTTACGACGTGGTGCAAAAAATTATTTGTCGCCTCCTACGACAAAATGTAAATAGAGGTATAAAAGTTTTTGAAGAGCAAAAAAATTAAATGAACCGCCCTTTATTTCGAAACTTTCCGCCCCTTATTTACCAATTTTTCTGCCCCTAAAACATTGCGCCCTGGTGCCTTGCACCACTTGCACTACCCGCCTGTCACAGCCGTTGCTTTAACAAACTGTAAAATTTAGGCATTTTTTAAAACAAAACTTAACATACTAACTTAAAAACTAATAAGTAGAGGTAAATGAATGCAACTTTTTTTAAATTCTAATCAGTGAATGTTAATTTTCATTTAAAAGAGTCTTAAGAAGAAGATTTTTTAGAAAAATAAAATTTTTGGTCCATTTGACTTCTGGTTAATCCCATCCGCGGACAGTCTATATATTTGTGCCTGGACCAAACGGACTTTATTATTGAAACCCTTTTAAAACTTTTTAGGTGGGTTTCTTTTGACGAGTCTACCAGAAATATTCATACCGCTATATATATGCAAACGGCGCTTTAACCCAGCCTGTCAAATGTTATCGGGTTTCGGACTGCGAGAACGCGTTACTTTTTTACCAAGTTTTCCAAAATGTGTTACATGTAATTTTTAAACATGGTAAGGGTTACAGTCCTGAAACCATAAGGCTCAAATACATGTTTCAGGTATCGGGCTAGGAAGGTTTGGTGACTGTAACCCTTACAATTTTGACACAATATTTAAAAATTGCATGTAACACATTTTGAAACTTGTCCGACAAAAATGTGACGCGTTCGCCCAGTCTGACACCTGAATCATTTGACAATGACAGGCTGCATTAAAGCGCCGCTTCCATACATGGCGTAGTAAATATTCGTGGTAGACTCGTAAAAAGTGTTTTTATCATGAAGTGCATTTCATTACTGGCCCAGGGACTATACAGGATGGGCCAAATTAAACTGGCACATTTTTAAACTAATAGGTAGATATATTTGTACAGTACCTTTTACCTCTAAGGCCTTGGCTACGATAAAAGCGGTGTGCAGCGTGTCGCAAGTGGCCTGCGTCAGATCCGTGAGTCAAATGTTAATGTGAGCATAAAAGAATTTACGTTTTTTTAATCAGGCGTCTACAACATAGGTGAGCGGTTAAAGCGGCACTGCCACACGAACTGAATAAATATAATTAGCGGCACTTTTAAGTATAATATGTTACTACAAATCATCGCGCAAGCATCAAGCTGACGTCTTATTGACTTCTCTGTTTAGTCATTTTTGGTCGTTTTTGGTGAGCAAAGACGTCATAAATGACGACAAAACTACGTTAAAATTACCTCCCTAAGTCACAGATAAAAATAAAAATGACGTCATATTGAGGTCTTTAGGATGACGAAAAATTGACGTCTATACTTTGTTTTTTAAAAGCTAAAATGACAATATTTTATTTAATAAAATTATATTTCTAATTATGGGGTAAACGCACCTGATAGTTGATAGGCTTTCCATAAAGACGGTATATGATATTTCGCATGAATTTCGACACGAATCATATAATGTCACAAAAGTTTTCTGGCGGGTTTTCTAAACATGACGTCATTAGATTTTTATGAGCTAGTATGACGAAAAAGAAACGTCGAAAAGACGTGACTTCAATGACGTCAAAAACACGTTAGTAAAATGACGTCATCATTTTGGTCCGATGACGTCTTGTGACCAAAAATGTCCTAAAATGACTAAAGAACAATGTCATGATGACGCCAGCTTGCTGCTTGGGCGTGAGCTAATACTAAAGATTTTTCGCTCTGCTGCTCACCGCTTGTTACGTTGCCGAATCCTAAGTTGTTGTTATATAACCTCTAGCTGCAAATCTTACAATGAAATCAGTTTATATGAGAGTTATTTCTGATATCGGTAAAAAAATAAAGCAATACTTCTACACGTATTATATTAATATTTTACAATTTTTAAAATGTTAGATGTCATTAAAATATTTTACTTCTAAACTTTTCACTCTACGTTAATTTTTGGCCTATTAAAGGCTACCGCAATACTACCATCAGGACCAATATTTTCTAATTCAGGAACGTCAACTATGCATTCGTTAAATTCCAATTCCTGTAAATAATGTGGCGTTAAACTTAATCTAGAACTCTCTTCACTGGTTAGTTGAACTTGGGCTAGAGAATATTCCTTCATTTGATATTTTCAGGCTATATTCATTTAAATTGTATTGACCGCAAGATGTTAGGCAAAGACATTTTCCTAGTTTAATTATTTTCTTTCTTTTATGTTTTTTCATAATTTTTTCTGGTTTTTCACTGTTTTCATTACTTTTTGCTTCCATAGCTATTTACATAACAAACAAATTAATACAAAACAACAAAGTAAATACTCCTGGATATGTTTTAAAATTAAATATTGTTACAAACGATTGATAAGATAAAATTTTCAACGGATAATCAGTTTATTAAGAATTAGATTATTTGCGAATCAGTAATCAAATTTTAATTTTTTCTAAAAAAAACAGGACACGACGAAAAGTATATATATATTTTTTAAAGAAATAACCTACACAGGGTGTAATTAAATTGCATGTCATAATTTAAAGAGGGCATTGCTGAACTTATTTTCAGTCAAGTCAAAAAGTTCCTATAAACGTAGTCCCTGTACAGGGTGTTAAACTTCTGTTTTATTTTCAGTTGTTTTAACATTTTTTTAAGACGGTTTGTTCTTCTTTTTATTATTTTGCTAAATTATGGTCATAAGTCATAATCCTAATTTATTGTAGGGCTTATTAAGACCTTTAGAACTAAAAGTACAATGTTAAAAAATAACCAGCATGTAAAACCAAATAATATATACTTTATATTTATTTATTTTTTTACTTTATTAAATCATTACAGCCAAATTTACGCATTTTTCGGTTAACGAAAAAGTAATATAGTAATCTGAGATAATAACAACTAGAGCAAAATAATGTACCTTTTTTAATTTAGTCATTGTTAATTTTTCATTTAAAAAGTCGTCAGAGACCTTAAGTTTTTATTAGAATCTAATATTATAAACTACTTAAATTTTAAAGATTAATTTCTTTTTTAAAGTATATATTTGGTCTGAAAAAGTAAAAAAAAACATTTTTAAAAGGTACTATTAAAGTTGTTCTTATATTTCCCTAGGAGTAGATCTTACAATAAAATCAGTTTATACTAGATTTGTTTTGGATATTTGTGTCATTAAAAAATTTTACATACTGTTAATTCATGGCTTATTAAAAGCTACCATAGTACTACCATCAGGACCAATATCTGCTAATTCAGGAACATCGACTATAAATTCATTTGTTTGCGATTCTGGAGTTACACGAGTATGTAGTGGATAATATACAACACCTGTTATATGACAAAATGAATGTTTCTCTTTTTTAAATACGCCACCAAAGGCAGTTCTGTCTTCTGGCTGCACTTTAGACAGTGATATTCTTGATGAGGATATAGAAGAAGTTTTAGGTAATTCTTCTGATATTTCCTTGTTATATTTTTTTAAATTGTATTGACCCGTTGATGTTAAACCAAGACATTTTCCTAGTTTATTTAGTTCCTTAAACCTTTTATATTTTCTATTAGTTCTTGCTACTTCTTCACTGTTTGTGTAGCCCTTTGTCTCCATATCTATTCACACGACAGAATAGTTTAATATAGAAAAACCAACAAGCAAATATTACCGGATATTGTTTACAATAAACTATTATTACAACATTTGATCTGATTAAATTTCTAATTGATAAGCAACATTTATCGAGGCACATAATATTAGTTTATTGGGTTAATTTTGTAAATTGCGATTCAGTTAGCAAATTTTTATTATCTCTAAAAACATATAGGTACAGGGTATGACAAAACGTATAATTTTGTTAAAATAAATATCCTATACAGAGCCACTACAGGTTGTTATTTTTACCTCTTAATATGTCATGATTCGAAGGGGGTACGTAGTACTTAAAATGCTTAGTCATTTATGGTACAAGGTGTAAGAGTTTTATTTTATTACTAATTATTTTATTAAAATATGATTTAAAGCCAAAATATTTCTAAATTATTGTAAAGCTAGTTTACACCTATGTATACAATTTAAAAAAATAGCTGGCCTTTTACACCAAATGTGTTCATTTTATTATTAATTATTTTTTACCTAATTTATTCATAAATTGTAAATTTATATATGTATATTTTAACCCCAAATGTAAAAAACAATATATGTTAAAGTTTCTATCAATATCATTCTTATGTTTCCCTAGCTGTAGACCATACAATAAAATATATTTATATTAGATTTATTTTGAATCTCAGCAAAAAATATTTAAAGCGTTATTTCTAATAAAAATATTAAAATATTTTAACTCTAAGGTATCATTAAGAAACTTTACATAGGTAATCTTAACCTATGGCTTATTAAAAGCTACCATGAAACTACCATCAGGACCAATATCTGCTAATTCAGGAACATCAACTATGAATCCATTGCGTTCCTGAAGATACAAAAGTTTTTGAGATTATGTGGATATATGTATGTCCAATACGTATGCTTGCAGATGTTTTTATTAGTAAAACATTTTGTAGAAGTATAGTCAAAGACTGTTTTTTTTTTTTGGCAATTGGGTTGCTAGTGATTTAGAAAATTAAGTTTGGTCCTTATTTTTAAATTTATTATTGCTACAAAAGAAATCTTTTTCTTTTGGGTACACTTCAAACTGTGATATTTTTTCTTCTGAGTTAACTTCGGACAGTTATATACTTGGTAAAGATATGGAAGAAGTTTCAGGCAAGTCTTTTGATATTTTGTTGTTTTATTTTTTTTAATTGTGTTGACCATAGCAAAGACCTCCCAGTTTAAATATTTTCTTGAATATTTTTTGTTTTCTATTACTTCCTTTTAGTTTTCCACTGTTTTTATTAATTTGTCTCTATATCTATTCACACAACAGAAAACTTTGAAATAAAACAACTAACTGAATACTACTGGATATTCTTTAAAGTAAAATATTGTTACATTTAATAAAATTAAACTTTTATTGAATAAATGATTATTTTAGCAAATACAAGTTATCAGTTTATTAGGTGAGTTCTGTTATTTGCGCATTAGTAATCATATTTTTATTCTTTCCTAATGTACACAGGGTAACACGAAAAATATTAGTTTTAATAAAATGGGATGGAGGGGCATTCCTGAACTGATTAAAAGTCATGAAATTTCTATAAACGGGGTCCCTAAAATATAGGGTTTATAGGATTAAGGATAATAAACTTTTATTTTGTATTCAGGTATTAATACATTTTTTAAAAACGGTTTAAGATGATAATAAAGAGGCATTCCACGTAAAATGGGAAAAAAATTAAATTTTAAAAAAGCTGTCATATCAACAAAAATAATAGCGAAGACTTCAAACATCGCAGTTGTAGTTAGGATTAAGAGACTTTCAAAATAAGGTATTACTCGACTCGTCTTTTTATTTAAAATTTTAAGGGTTAGTCTTACCCCGACTCGAGGGTTGCAGTTCACGGAGTGAAAATGGCAGAAAAATGTTTGCCCCTAAAATCAAACATTAACGTGTCCAAGCGGTTTTTTCTTATATGACCTCCTCTGTTTAAGAAATATAGAGTAATGAATGTATATTCACTATATTTCTATAAAATTCTGATTTTTAACACGCTTTTATTAACTTGGGTTGTAACTATCTATCCATCTGGCTATCTATGTAACGGAATCTTTGAGCCTAATTTTAACCAACTTCCAGCTATTCGATTTCTTTGAAACTTTGCACACGTATTAAGGACCCATGACAATGCAATAATCTGCAAACAGTATCCCGTTATCCTGCTTTGGATCGCCAGGAAAAAAAATTCCATTATATTATTATTATAACCACTGCTTGATACCACCAAGTGTCATCTGTCACCTGTACGTCCCAGTGGTACCAACCACCGGCCATTTCAAGAGTTCGATCTGAATCGATTTTACTCAAATTTTATATTAGGTTATTTTCAGAAAGTCCATCTGAAAAACTTTGCTACTCTTGACAAAATGGCGAAAAAATTTTTTAGTGAATAAACTGGAGCATTTATTTTTAAAAAATTAATTGATATAACGAACTAAAAAATGAAAAATAATTAATAGTTTAAAAAACTAAAAACACGCTTTTATATGCAACCGAACTAAAAATTAGAAAATAATTTTTCATTAAAAAAATATTGTAACTTCATAGTAAAAAGCGTGGGGTGCATTTTACTATTTTTTCATAACTTTTCCATCATAGATATTGGCAAATATAATAATTATAACATTTAATATATTAAGCACCCCACGCTTTTTACTATGAAGTTACAATATTTTTTTTAATGAAAAATTATTTTCTAATTTTTAGTTCGGTTGCATATAAAAGCGTGTTTTTAGTTTTTTTAAACTATTAATTATTTATAAAAGATATCAACATTATTGTCCATCAAATTCGCGTTTTAATGTTGGAATGCAAACTAGGTACCCCCACAATCTCAGTGTTATATAACATACAATTATTTGAAAAAAGTTCTTTGTTTGTGACAGTTAAGGCATTTAACAGGCTACCAGAGAAAATAAAATCTATAAACAACTTTAACCAATTTAAGAACGTTATTAAGGAGGTTTTAATAAAAAT
Organism: Listronotus bonariensis; assembly: GCA_014170235.1. Taxonomy (NCBI): domain Eukaryota; kingdom Metazoa; phylum Arthropoda; class Insecta; order Coleoptera; family Curculionidae; genus Listronotus; species Listronotus bonariensis. Next base: position 92,491 of record JACEGR010003592.1, on the reverse strand, counting down.
CCTTTGTACTGCCATTCGGATTATTTCAAACTAGAATTTTAATTAACCTTTTATTTTCTTTCTTTCTCTGGTGTCTTGATATTGTCTGTTTGTTTTTCATAAAGTGTTACTGTTTGTCTTTTATAAAGTTTATTAACTTGTACTCTATAGGTTCTTTTTAGTTTATGTAGTGATATACAGGTTTTTAAATTATTTATTGTTAGGTTAAGTTTAAAATGACTCATGCTTTGTTCCTTTTAAGGAACCTATGTATTAAAGGATTGGAATAAATAAATAAATAAATAAATAAAGTGCCCAAAACCATTCTTTACCATTTTTATTTTCCTACCTGGTTTTGATAACTAAATGTGTATCTTTTACCGGTAAATCAATTTTACAAAGGTAATGTCAATGTTAGACCTTTAGTCAACCAGTTTTAATAAAAAGTTTTTACATTTTTAGTCTGATCAACAGTAATTTTTGGTAAAAAGTTTGCCACATTTTTGAGACGCGACCAGGGGCTCAGTTCATGTCTGGCAGTCTCGTTAAGAACTAATTTTATTGGATAATGATAAAATAATTTTGACCAGAAGCCCTTGACCCTATTTTTATGGGTACAACCTTCTGTGTATAATATAATATATTAATAACCTAAACAAATTTATTATTTTATGTTAAATATTTCATTAAATTATTTTTTAAAGTAATTCTAACTTTTAATATATTATGCATGGGCAGAATAATACTTCATAATATACAGTGTTAGGAAAAATTACCAGAACGGTCGTATATCTCAAAATATACAAGAGTTACCAAATATGTTTTATATAAAAGTTGTAGGGCTGTTAAAAATCTACATATCTATGATAAATTAAAATCTACAGGGTCTCCCACAAAGTTGTGGAAAATCATAGATATGTTTTTTAAATGGAACACCCTGTATATTATTATTAATTTTGATTGCTGACTATTCTAAGTATTTTTTGTTAACCATATGTTATACCTATATTTGTATAAACAGTTTATTAATCTTAAAATGATTATTTAAAATCTATATTCTAGAGAAAAGCCAAATAATATTTGGTTTAAATTTAAACTCCTAGAAAGCAAAATAAAGCACTGTTGTTCCGATAGATTGTAAACAAAAAAAGTTCCCATTTATAGCACATTTATTGCATTACACTGTACCAAAAAAATAATTTTAAAGCACAAAATAAAAAAATAAAACATGAAATAAAATACAATTAAAAATAAAATAGTTTTTATCCAAGGGATAAGTGGGACGTTAATTTCCTATGTTAATAAATTTTTATTTAGCCCCAAACTTTTAAAATTCTAAGTAATTTCCAAGATGTTCTATTACTTCTCTTATTTGTGCCACCCGTAAAGAAAAAAGCTAAACTTACAAAACCCGCAGGGTTTTTGTAATTATCTACTTAATAAACTATTCCAATGTCCAGTAAATATTCTGTAAACATGCTTAAGTTGACAATGGCTCACACAAGTATAATTTTCGTAGGAATGACTGTCACTTTTAATGGTAGATAGTCAACTGGTCCAGTATATTAAAGGACAAAATTTAGAGATGAAAAGGCCGATTAGGCCCTTAAAATCAAAGTGAAATTAAAATATATAAGTGATTTTTGGCATATACAGCAAAAAAATCGACTTTTTTAATATATCCAAAATATTGTTTGGAATGACAAAAGAAAACATCGTAAAAATTCAAACCCTTAATATAAATATTTAAAGGTCCCGTCCCTTTTATTTGAATTTTTAGTTTGTACTTTTATTTTTTCGCCAAAGCTCTCTAACTATCGAGATAATAAAAATGATGTGTAAACATGTAATTAAGTTGCCTTACTTTACTAATAAGTAAGAAGCGATGTTCCGGGTGTCAAGTTATAAATTTACACCCCCTTAATTTCTTTATGTTTTATTGTACAAAATAATAAGAAATATCAGTTTGTTTACTTAATTCTGTAGTTTCCGAATTACTTATCAGATTTTTATTATCTCTTAAGATATACAGGGAACAAAACTTTTTTTTATTTGAAACATTATAACATATTACTTTATCATTTAAAAGATCTTTATAAAACCTTTAAAAAAATAGTACCATATTTTTAATACTATCCCAATTAGTTCCTGAAATAGTGCCATGCAAATCTGAAGAATAATTTTTAGTTTCAATTTAAAACGTAATAACCTTACATCCCCTAACTTTTTTTTTTAATGGTATAAAAGAAATAAAAATACCATTTTGTTAGGATGATTCTGTAGAATCTATACCTTTTATCAGAAATCTTTTAGCTCTAAATATATAGAGCCCGGGTCACCAACTGGCGGACCGCAGTCCGGAGAGGGTTTTTTTGCTTTTTGGACCGCGACGGACATGTTACAGTGAAACCTCTCCTTGCAGACCCCTCCATTGAGCGGACACCTCCTTTATGCGGACAACTTTTCTGGAACCAAGGTTTTGCCTATTGATTCTCATGTAAAACTAACTTCTATAACCGTACGCGGAAAATTCGTTTGGTTCAAAAAGAAAATTAAGATCTCCTTTAACCGGACGCGAACCTCTAACAACGGGACTAAGTAGTAAAATACATAATTTTTGTACATTATGTATTGGCATATTGGCGACACTGCTGTATGAGCCGGCCAGCGAAGTACCTATTTTCTGGGAAACTACCGTTTCAATGCATGTACTGACTGAGGTATGAATGGAGTTCTTGATTTTTTCGATTTGTGCAAACTGTGAGTTCTTAGATTTCAATTTAAACTGACGCCTAGTAAACGACTTTTTACTTTTAGTGAAAAATGGAAATTATTAACCCTGCAAAAAACATTCATTAGCACTGAAGCTCGCCGAGAAATTTAATATCGGAAAACTTCAAGCCGCTGAAATCGTTAAGAATAAAAACATAATTCACCAGCAGTGGGAAACAGGAAGCAATACAGCTATAAAAAATGTGTTTTTTGATATTTACTGATAATTTTTCTAATAAATATATGAATATGTTTATGTTCAAATTTTGTAGCTTTTTTAATACTTATTTAAGCGGACACCCCCATTAAGCGGACAAAAAGCGGAACAGTGACTGTCCGCTTATGAGAGGTATCACTGTATTTAAAAAAGGCCCTTAATAAAAGTAGTTGGTTAGCCCTGATAAAGAGGGTACGACAAAAGTATAATTTTTTTAAATGAAACACCCTGTATATTAAATCACCATTTAAAAGATTATTAAAAGAGCGTTACAAGAATATTTAACCATATTTTATGGGTTTATCTTTAATGATTTTGGAAATATGTTTATAAATAAAATTATTGGGCAAATATTTTCATAATAATAATAATAAAACCTACCTACATAATTAAAATTTACACTTATTCTTTAGATTGGGACGACCCAATTTCTGAAACTAATGAAGCATAAAACAATATCATACTACATGTATTATTTTTTTAAAGCTTTTTAAGAGATCGTTTTATTAGTGACATACGAGCAATACACAGGGTGTATATACTTTTTGTTCTACCCTGTATATTTTAGGAGATATTTTAAATCTAATTATTGATTTAGAAACTTTTAACCCAATAAACTGGTGTAATTGTTTATTTTAAACGATACAAAATAAAAAGTTAAGGGGGTGTAAATTTATAACTTTACACACGCGCTAGTGGATGTGATCGTTGCAAAAAATTAAATAAAAACCTATACTTTTAATTTAAATGTGTAATATTTTTAATTCTTATGTTTCAAAGTTATAATATAATGGCATGTAGCAGTTTACGGTTGCCCTAAAAGTTATAAGAGGATCCGGCAGTATTTAATACGATATTCATCTCTCTGCCCAGCAAGATATCGGCTCGTCACCTCGTTGGCGGCGCGCCAGTCACTTCCAAACGACTTCTGATTTAACCGCAGAAAATTTAAGCTTAAAGAAAAAAAACAACAATTTATTTATACCTTTGAAATTGGATTTTGGGCCATAAACCACTATGGTAACTAAGTGGAGGGTTCTGGTTTTATGGGAAATGAAAGTTTAATCTTGCTTAAAGCACAAGTTTTTTTGACTGGTTCTTTGTTTTATCTTGGTTCTTTACGATTCTAAGGTGCCCTTGTACTTATTTATAATAGGTAACTACTTAACCTTTAACCACAGAGATGCCGTTTCTGGAACATAACCACTGACTACCGGTTGTCTTTTTTACCATACGTGGACAACAAGCACTTTTTTATTATTAATGTATACGGATTAGTTTTTAAATATTCCTAATTCGTATTTAATACAGTTTTAAATAATTTTGTTAAAACAGCAGAAGATATTAATATTTTTTTTTTAAGAAAAACTACAGCACACCGTTTTTGGCCATAAAAATTTGAATAAATTTGAAAAAAAATTATTTAAACTATGATTTATAGGAGTTTTTGTACTGGTATGTTGTAGCGTGAGTGTATTCTTAGAAACTAAAGAAACTTTTTGACCATTTGTAGCGACTTTTATCATTTTAGAAATTGTCCCAGCAAAATATTTTTTACTTTTTAATGTCATCTCCTATTCGCTAACCTTGATCTCTTAATCAGTGTCATGATCTGATAGTATATAGTTGACCACTTATTCGATATTGCTACCTTCAAAATCCACTTCATTCACCCATTTCCCCCAGTATCCTCATGGTGGTAATTCTAATATTTTAGTGGGCTCCAGATTCCATACACAATTTATAAAAATAAAAACTCCAGAAACCAAAAAATATATATTTTAAAATTGGCACTTAAACACAGACTACCAGTAAATTTGCCTAAATATTTTGCTTGTTTTAAGACATACACTTTTTACGATTTGTAAGTGCCAGAAAGGTAGTGCATCTAAGCGCAAATGATGGGGATACCATGATCTTGACCGGTCAAAATTTTCGGATCTCTATGGTTAAGGGTTAAGTATTGAAACTTCTATGAATCATTAAGTTTTTAGAATCTCTCCATTTCCATTTATTATTATTAAATCGAGTGTATTATGTGGGTTTGGTTTATTAACTAACTCTTCGTTTGCGAACTCGATCATTTAAATACTCTGTGACATTAAACAATACTTTTAATTTACAACTAAAATACTTTATATGTATGTATTTTTACTGGGATAAAAAGTTTTGCAATGGGACCGCTTTGGTCCTAAAAACGGGAAATAGAGTTTGAGTGTGTTCAGCCCTGTTGATCGGAATGAACTTTCACATAAATGTAAGGTGGGTGAACCATGAAAGGCCACTCTAATTAATAAAGAGTTTTTCTTAGTTTATTAAGGGAATAAATAAAAGTAGCAAATTATTTATCAACGCTGTTTGTGTAACATAAAATTTACTTTTTTATTCCAGATGTAATTACAATTTATAAAACTTAACTTTTCTTTAGCTCTTCTAGATGGTCTTGCCGGGAACAGGGCTCCATACAAGGCCAATATTATAAATCAGTCACTTATCTTAAAACTGAAGTAATAATAATCAAAATATTCATTTTTACTAACACTACATAAATAGCTTATTTATTTAAAAGAATCTTTATATGCCTAACATAATATAAACTTCTTTAAAAAAGCGAACAAACATTCCTTGAACATTATCGTAGGTATTACTACGATTTAGTTTTATATTAGTTAAGAATAAGTTGTCAATGCGTTTTAGAATGAAATTATTATAATAAAAACACCTATATTGGTTTTCTTATGGATCCGTTCATTGTAAGGAAAAAATATTCGTAAAAAGGCCAAAACGGCCAATAAGATTTATCCTCTATGAGAAGGCACTACAGACTAAGAACTCTAATTATTACGAACCTACAGTGGCATCTAGTCAGTTTTGTCCTAAGAATAAAAAGAAAATTTAAGAAGGTTATATAAGCTCGTAGTAAGGCCCATGTACCCTAGCTTTGCCTTAAAAGGAACCACCGGCCTTCATAGGAACATTACAGATTTTTTAATGAAAATATGACCGAATTAATATTTCTTTATTCAGTACCGTAACAAGCTCTTATATGACAATTTACAGTAAAAAAATGGAATAATAATGGGTTTCTTACATAAAAATTACCATTTGGTGTGTGTGCAAATTACAATTTTAACGTTGACGACCAAACTTCAAGAGGCAAAGGTTCGCATTAGCAAAATAGCGACGCCAGCGACTCGCCGCTGCGTCTATGTCCTTAAATTTGATGTAGCTTAGTTTAGGTGAAAGGAATTTTCCATCACATGTTAATAACTATGACTTTTTTATAGTTGGCCTTTAAAGGAACATGGACTTCCCACTGATCTTGATGGATACCTGCGCGAAACAAAAGTTACAATTCATGGGCGAAAAAATGAATTTGTACGCAAGCAAATCGAAGGGAAACGCGCCTGGGGCCAAATGAAGTATCGGGCAGAATAATGTTTCCGTTTGAAGGACGTTGAGTCAGTACCGTATTTAAATATGGTAATGGTAATGGTAAATACGGTAATGTCAATTTTTACATTTAAGAAAAAAAAGTATTAAAAGCAGTCCCGGATCTAGGAGTGGTAGGGAGCAAACGGTGGTGTCTGCCACGGGTGACACCTTTAAGGGGTGGCAAATTGAAACATGGAATGTATAAGAAAGTGGCGATTGTAAGAGAAAAGTCTTTTTTTAAACGTCTTTTAATTTGTTGTTATACATAGGTATTTAAAAAGGAAGCAATTTTTTTGCTCTTCAAATTTTCCCAATAAAAAGGCCGGACGGGGCCGCAGACGGTAAGTTTTTCCCCTCGTTACAAAAATAAAGATCCGGGGCTGATTTAAAGAAAGTAAAGTAAGTAAGTATATTGACTAAATGTATTACATAAACATAACAGTGTGTTTCTTCACACACTTTACACATTAAGATACTGAGATTTAAATATTTTTAAACTATTTAATGATTTAAAAAGATTTAAGTCCGGTACTGGACCTGACTTTTTAATGTGCATGTACCAAAATCCTTCCGGTGGGCCTCGAATTTGTTTACTACGCGAGGTCGTAAAAATCCGCAAAAGGCAACTAGGCTCTGTGTATCTAAATGTGAGATATTTATGGGACTTCCATGGTCCACCCACCCTATTTAAGATTAAAATTAGGTTAAAAATCTGTATATGTGAACTCTATATAACCTTTTCTTTTCTAGGATTTAACAAGATAAATTTATTTAATTATACACCAAGTAAAATGACCACCAGCTTCTTTAGATTTAAATATCTTGTCTTTTTTGTGTGGCGCTCGTAAAAAGAAGTAACGAAACCCTAATAATCACGCACCAAAAATTATTAATGTCAATTTTAAATGCAGGCAATTATTTTATTTTTAAGTGCAACTAAGTGTACTATGCTTATTCTTTTTTTTTTTTAATTTAAAAACTTTAAATTTTTTTTTCCTTTTAATTAATATAATATCTAGATCTTGAAATTCTTTTTAATTTTTTATATTTAAATAATCAATTTGATGCCTTACAGTTGTTTTACCAGCCCTTTCAATATTATCCTAGACTTTCCGGACACCCTTATAGAGTGTTTTTAATTCGCTCCCAGTATTTGACGAGAATATTTTAAGGTTAAAGTAGAAAGGCTGCAGTGTAGCTGTAGGTGAGTACTTTTTAGGATATATGTTTATATAAAAAACTTATTTTGATTTGAAATGCGTTTCTTAAATATTTGTATTGAATTTTAAAACATAAACGAACTTATAAGTACATATTTATCAAATTAAATGTATCAGAAAAGACCCTGACAACAAAAACAGAACCCCAAAACAAGTAAGTAATTTAAAATGGCATTAAGGAAAAATACGATGGTATAACATTTCCAACACATCTTTTACTTCGTACAATTTAAAGATCTAGTAGCTTATAAAGTATTTATTGATGTAAACAACATCCTGTTACCAAAGGTTTGGATCTGATGACAAGTTATTGTGTTATTTGATATTTTTTAATACATATCAAAAGATTTGGGTATCAGGTGAGTACTAAAAAGTCCGTACGATAAAATGCTTGGCAATAAGTCTTAGCAATTATTTATAACTAGGCATTTTATGAAATATGAAATAAAAAAACAGCCCAGTAAAACTGTGTCTGCTTAGCGTGATGAACCTCTTTAAACTAGCAGAAAGCCTGAAATAAAATAAAGGAAACTCCCTCAAAGAAAACATCAAAATTCACAACTAATATTAATGTTTCTCTTTTCTATTTCTTTTAGATAATTTTTGGCGTATACTCAGTTGAAACCATTGATTTTAAGTATTTATTCAATAGGAATTTTATAAAAATCTGTTATCCTAGTAGAAAATATAATTAGTTAAAAAATAAAAGTAAGTTTATTTATTTAAGGTAATTACATTTAAATAAATAATAGTTTAAAAAACTAAAAAAACACGCTTTTATATGCAACCGAACTAAAAATTAGAAAATAATTTTTCATTACAAAGAGTTTGTCACTTCAGAGTAAAAAGCGTGGGGTGCATTTTACTATTTTTTCAAAAGTAACGGATTGACTTTAAAAAAGCAAGCCTAAAACTTTACACTTAGAGTTTCAATTCAATTTTAGATACTTTTTACTTATCAAGGTTTTTTCGATACTTTGTAATTTATCCACAGTCTATTTTAGTTTCTCGCCATACCACTATTCTCATTACATATGTCAAAATTAATTTTAAAATTATTGTATATACAGAAGCGAGCAGCAAAAAAATTCAATATTTACCTTATTAAATTACGTTTTTTAAGAAACGAGTTATCCAACAATGGAAGAGGTCATGATAGATATACCTACCATCTTTAAATAAAAAAATTATGATTTTAAAATAAAAATTACCCAAGTCTAACCTAAACACTTTAAAGGATATCGGACAAAAACCACGTCTTGTCCCTTTTAGAAACCTTTAAAAAAATACAGAATTTCGAGACATGATCAATGAACAAACTGATACAGGCGAAACTGATACCATTTTTTTGAAACTTATTTGGCTAACTTTACTCTGAATGTTTATTATTACTACAAATGGCATCTGTCACGTGATCAAATGATTATGATTACTTGCAAGTAATAGAACTGATAGATAAAACTGATCATGTCGCGAAGGAATTCCACTACATTTAGTGATTATTACAATGATGACAATTTATGGTTTTAACAATGAGCTTGGATACCATGTTTAAGTATCAGTGGGGGATTCTAGGTAGTACCACCTACGTTGTTACAACAAAATTTATTATACGTTAATCTTTAAAACAATAATTTAAACTGAAGAGTAGTTAATGCCATTAAAATCTTATTTCACACAAATTTATTTTTCATGTAAATTTATTATTTTTTGATGAACAACACAGCAGCGACGTTCTGGGATTCTATCGTTGTGTTTTTATATAGATGTTATCTGTTAATTAAAGACAATAAAGATGTCGACGTTTTCATTAAATTTTATTACTATATAGAATGCCTACTGTAGAAGTTAGGACCACATATCGCTTTATGATGACTGTAAAGATGATCAACGAAAACTGACTGTCACAAATAGCTCCTTTATGAAAGTCGAAGTCACAGCGATTTGGGATGTTTTAGTATCTGGTAAACTGGTAAACTGCCTTCAAAGATTTTTTATTGGTTAGGTAAATTCCTGTTTTTATTTTATAAATATTTAGGTACATGAAGTTAAAGAGAAAGTTTCAAAAGTTTAAAAGAATAAAATACTTTAAGTCTTTACGTTACCTTTATGATTTTTAGAAAAAAGTCCTCAAAATATATGTCCGGATCAGCATTTCTAGATCAGTACAATATTTAGAAACATGACGTAAAAAAGTTTAGAAGAAAAAATACTTCAAGCCTTTTATGCAGGTGGTTTCGTAACTATGATACGAAAATTAAGGAGGTGATTTCCTGGTAAGACAAATAGGTACGCCAGTATTTATTTAAAAATCTTCTTACAAACAAGTTTTTAGTCTCTTGTGTTTTCATTACGTCTCGCTTCGTTATCTAAAAATAAAAATTAAAGCTACTTTAAGTAATTTTAAAAAGTATTTATAAACAACATAGATTAAAATACCAAATTAAGCAATAAACAATTTCGACCTGACTACATAGAAAAATGACGATGTTCAATAAAATACACTCATTTTTACTCATTTAATTGGTTATTGTTTCTTTTTGATTTTTATATCATGTTGTTTATAAATACTTTTAGAACAAATTAAAGTTTATTTAATTTTTTATCAAAGAAAGCTAGATACGAAGAAAATACAGGGGATCAAACAGTTGCAGTTTTATTTGCTTAATCGGAAAACAATATAAAAACTTTATAAAAGGTCGTTGGCGTACTTTTTTTTCTCGATAATTTTGGCAGAGTCGCCACTGGATCCATACATTCTAATATAGGTAGAACTTAACAAGTGCCTTGTTACAAGAAATATGTTTACTAACGTTCATACAAAGATGAGTTAAGGGATTTTAGGATATTTAAAAAATCTGTGTTTTTTTTTAATTTAACGCTCTGTACCTCACAAAGAAAGTAGGTCTGAACATATGTTATTAAAAACTTTTTTATATAAAAGGACATAGAAATCGCCCTCTTGAATTTTGTTCATAGTTAAGAAACCCTGTATAATATGAAGACTGTTTAAGTTAAAAATAAATATGCTCAAAACTACTTTTTTGATTTAATGCACTTCTTAATATAATTCTTAAATAAGATAAAAAATAAAAATCCTATTTTTTCGCCATTTTCGTACCGAAATTTCTCTTAAACGGTTGACTTTGGATTAAAGTCATATTGTCTTGCTAACCGTAGGTATTCGTCGAAGTAGTTCAAATCGTATTCGAAAATGACGATATAAACATGAGAATCAAGAAAGTGTAGGTTTTCAAATCGTTGCATCTTAACCCAATAAGCCTTTGGGTTATGATTATGATTTTTATTTTTAGGGTAATATGTACTTTAGTTTACACCAAATATTAAAATTTTTCACCTGTCATTTATGTCTATATTAAAAGTTTACAAAAAAATGACGAAACAAAGTTCTTAATGAGTTTAATGCATACGCTCGCTTAACAAAGATAACAATATTGTTTTTAAACCATTATCCGCGATGTATTCAAACACGCATCAATTTTAGGAGTTCAACCAATTATAACCGCGGTAATAATTGGTGACAACTTTGACGTATAATACATTGTTTAAACGTCAAAATAACCGATTGGTTAATACAGTTTTAGAATTGGTTTTTCGCCTAAAATTGATGACGGTTAAATACGTGACGTATATGACGTCACCGTTTAACAAGAAAATGTAATGTTTTTAAAATTGTTTGAACCGTATTAACAACAAAAAATGGCTTAAATGTTAAAACAACAAACTACCCTTTATTTTTAACAAGAAATCACTTTCTGCAACATTTAACAATTGTTTTTAAAACCTCTATATAACCTTAGCTAACATATTTTTTGTCCTTTGATTTTATTTACATCAAAAGGTAAATCTTTAATAGTCAACAATAATTATAAAGGGTCGCGCCTCCTGATAAAGCCTTCTCTGATAATATTCACAACTGTAACCATTATAATCACTTTTATAATCATGATAAAAATAAATACCAACTTTAAAAATACCCTACAACCTTGAAATTTTAGTTTATCCTTTTTTCTAAAGAGATTGACTGCTGACATAAAATACATTAAGCAGCCTCTTCGCTTAAGTACCCGTAGTATTTTCAGAATACATTACAATCTTTATTCCGCTTAATTATCATTAATATCATCCCAACTTATTTTCTTATTGTTAATTTGGCTAATTACAATGTACGGAGGGTCAAATACCTCTTTTCTTGGCGCATGCTGCCGACTAACTGGCTTGTCAGATCAGACGTGCGGTTACGCCCATCCTAAGACGCCAAAAATACGCTTATGCCGTGGTTCCACGTGCCTGGGCTATGTTATTTTTAAAGAATTTAAAAGGTACCTTTATAGTAAAATAAATATAGGTAAATAGGCACTGGTTCTGAATACGAAATTAGAAGGACGGACGCAGGGAACTGGTATCTTATTTTTACGTCTAATTTGATCTATGGTCCGACACAATCAATTTATTTTATGATGAGACGATGAGACTGATTTTTTTATAGTTTTATTAACCTTTTTGAAAGATAGGATTTTAATTTAAGGCAGTCGCTACCTTAGTACCGCCTATATGTATTTTGCGCTTTAATTTGTTTATTAAAATTTTCCAAATATTTGTTAGCTATTAACAGAATCATTTTTAATTTCTCCTATTTACTAGTGCAAACGGCGCGGCGATGTTGTAGAAAGCATAAATAAAAGAAGATGTCAAAATTTGGTTTTTGGGGATATGGATGAACACCTAAGGCGAATTTATCTGGCTGAATATCTCCATGACTACGCCAGTCCTGGCACCCTTTAAAGGCAATGGTTATGCGCAGTCAGTAGTCATGACTAGGTCTAACAACAGCAAAATAAAATCGTCTCTTTAATGAAGAGACTCTAGGTTTCTGTTAAGACATAAAAAAGCTATAAGTTTATCACTGGGTTAAAACTGTTCATTAAAAAAATTTAATATACAGTTAAAGAAAGACCAAAGACTTGGACGTATGTGACCTACGTAAACGCAGAAACATACCTTACGTTGTTCCTACTTCATACGGTTAAAATAGAGTTAACGCAAGACGGCAGACGTAGACGACTGATGACTTATCCAGCAGACAATTAACAATAACCGTCATACATGTATAACTAAATTGATCGACTTATTTATTAAAATTCAAAGATTCAAACAATTTGCTATCGGAATCTATTCGTGTCCATTTGGTGCAATAGGTTGAAATGCTAAGTTGCGTTTTAAATGTACGTAAGAATCCGTAGGATTGCGTTGGACGTAACTTTTATGACAAGAAAATGTATAATGATCATGCGCAGCTGTTATTTATCCCGGATACGTCTAGGTTCCTGGCCTTGCCTAACTCTCTAATCAGCTGTGAGCATGTGGGCCATTCGAAAAATTTGATTTTGGTTAAATTATAATATAATATAATGAAAATTATGTGTACTATACTTCAGATTTAAATGGTCAAATTTAAAAAAAAAGGACTTAGTAAGGATAGACATAATAAATGGTATTTTTTAAAGCTCTTAAAAACCTTTTTATAGGTGTTGTATCAGTTTCATTAAAAAAAACTTTACGTCCTTATTTTCCTTAACTTCTTTCTAACATTTCATTTAAGGGAAAAAGCAAGAAACTTCTGACTTTTCCCGTATTTTTCAAGAAATATAAGATATCCAATCGATGTACTTCAGCTCAGAGAATTTGAAAATCGTAATAAAAAAGGATGTACGAAAAACAAAAGATTTGCGCCATAAATGTGGCAAATATGAAATACCATTTGGTTTTTTACACAATATTTGCCCAAAAATTATAAATAAAAAACTTTTGTTGTAATTATTAACAATCATATATTTGTCCTTTATTCTTTAAATTTTATTTTAATTAAGATTTAAATTAAAAAAAAAAACTAAAGAATGATGATAGTAGCTAAATTTGGAATAGGTACCAAATATGGAATACTATAACAGTAGACTGGGTCAAAAAATTTGACCTTTATTTTTAATTTATTTATTTTTTTTTTTTTGAAAAATATATCGAAAATATTGTTTAGGGTGACAAAAAGAAAATATCGTGTAGATCTGAGCCCTTTAGATTATTATTTGAGGTCCCTTTCCTTTAATCTAGTATAGTAGTATTTTTTAAAAACCTTAAAAAATTATGGAAAAGCCATAAAACAAAACGTTGCTACAGCGACGAAAGGGCTTGCTCTACTGGCATGGTACCACTTCTACTCGCGAATGGGCATTAAAAATAAGAGACAAACCCCTCTAATGCTACGGTTTCTTAGGACTTTTGGTTGGTGGAAACCGACGCGATTTACGTTCTCCCAAATTTAATATACACTTTTAAATAAAAAACATTCAAGTGAATATTTGATTTGGGCGAATAATCGCGTCGGTTTCCGCCGACCGAAAGTTCCAGGAAACCGCAGCTTGATTGCGTAGGTAAGATTTCGTTCAAAAGAAATGCCGGTATTTCATTTTAGGGATACTTTTCCATATTTGGTCACTTTTCTCTACATTTTGGAACTCTATGGTCAATTCTAAGTGGTTTTCATGGTACTAAGGCTATCTTTACCTGTTTTTGAGTTATTGACGATTAAACAGTCACATTTTTGGCTTATATTTTCTAATTAAATATATCAATATGAAATAAACGTAATGCAGGTTATCACCTGATACTTCAGTCATTATAGTTTACCTCTTAGTAGATTTTATATTTCAGTTTACAATAAATTATAATTTTTTAACATAAGCCAAAAAAATGTCAGTAAAGCAAAAAGATTAAAAATGAACTTAAATTTACTGATAGCAAAGACAATTGTAGTTTCACTATAGACTCCCAGAACAATGCCAAATTTTTGGTCATCAGTTTGGACGTTGGCTTGGCTAAATTTATGAAGCGGCAAATTATACCTACTGTATACGTGTGTACTCGATGGATACCCGCTTCATAAATTCCATGAAGTGAGCGTCCAAGCTGATGACCAAAAATTTAGCATTGTTCGGGGTGTCTATAGTAAAACTATAATTGTCTTTGCTGGTATTTAAAATTTTAATGACGTTAAAATATCAGGAGATACACTGCGTTACTGTTATAATAAATATAGGGCATATAAAAATGCAACATTTATGGCCTTAGTCCTTTTTTTTATGCAATTGTTTTTTAATAACGATTTACAAATTTAACAATCTAAAATACATTAATGGGCTATCTTGAATTTCGTAAAAAATACGAAGAAAATCTGAAAATACCGGTTTTTTCTATTAAATAAAATAAACTGTACATTTGCTTCATTAGTTATACTCAAAAGACAATAAATTTAAAACTATAAAATTTTTATACAAGAAGTTTTATCTATCTTCTAATTATGGTTGCAATTAAGTGTCAAGATATAGGATGTACACAAAAACCCTGTAGTAATACAAAAAAACTAAAGTAAAAGGGCGATGTTTCTCAAAATGCAATGCTTAAGGGTAAGTTGTGTTTCTAAAAGTGTAGTAGTATTTATTATTACCAGTTTTAGGAGTAAGTTTAATTATTATGGGGAATCAATAATTGACATTTTTGCCCTACTTAAAAATACGGATGTTATTTAATTCTACAAATTCTATAAAGTGCTTTACTATATCAAATTCTTTAATATTATAATATTATTTTTTATATAACACAAATTGTCTTATATCTAAAGTATCTACATGACATAAATATTTTAGGATCTTAAAATAACTTTAAATAAATGATTTGTCGTATACCCATTAACCAGAAAGAAAAAAACTTGACGACTTTAAATCGACATTTGATTTCTACTACCTACCCTTTTGTGGGAAATAAAATTTCAGTAGCCAGATAAGCATCAATCAGTTAACTCTGTTACTTTGATACTTTTTTGTAACGCGAGAATCCGACAGTATAGAATTTCTACCGACAGAGAAAATTTCAAGGGAGCAACATTTTTCACATATTCGAGACATGGAATTATTTTGTAATATGGGTAAAAAAGGTTAATAATATTGATATGAATTTGTGATAATACATTACACTGTCGACTTGTTCTTAGAAATTAAACATACTTGAGAGAACCTCCCATAGTCAATTTTAGTTATGTTGCTGTTAGCTTCAAATCGATGGAAAAAGCATTTTTTCGATATTTCAACTGTTAAAAAGTTCAATAAATTACGATGTAAAAGATAGTCTAACTAAATATTTTAAGTTATGCCTATAGGTATTTTTTTATGATTATACTAAGAAAAATTGTTCAGTCTAAACTTTCTCATAATGTATCATTAAACTTATCATTTATTTTTGGTTATGTTCCCCGGTCAGGTGTTGTATTTTACTTCATTTGATTAAAAAATGCTTTAGTAATTTTAAGGAGTTAGGCCAATGTAAGCATGGACGGACTTAACTGTACCTATCAACTTTTTATTTTTAATATTTCAGAAAAAAATCAATAAAACTTATGTTTTATCTGAAACAATAAAAGCTCTTATTTTATTTGTCATATTATATTGTACAGGGTTGTTTAAAATCGTTAAAATATAACTTTGACAAACAAGGACTTTCAGAAACAGTTATTTTTCTAGCAACTGTGCAAAATGATACTTTTCGCACGTTAGAAGAACGACGCAAAGCAAAGTTTAAATAAGCTTCAGGTGCAAAAAAGCCACAGCTCATGTTTTAAAAAATATATAGTTTTCTATGAGTTTCTTAGAAAACTAGATTACTTTTATTTACTTTTATTCAAATATTTCCGAACGTCAAGAGTAAGGATGTAATATTGCGTGTGTAAAGAAACTACTTTCCTTACGCGAAAAAGAAAATATATATTCTTTAAACTATTTTCCAACATAGCATAAAGAAATTAACAAAAAAGTAAAATAAAGTATTTCCTTATCACTTATGAACTCTAGGAAAAATTATGTTAAATATTTTTAAAAATGGTTTTATTTACAAAAATATAACTTAACTTTACAAGAAACACAAGAAACAGCTAAAAAAGTATATGATATTTATAATTATTTTTTAATGGTCTTTAACTTTGTGGTAAATATAATTTTAATTTTTTAAAATTATTTAAAGTAATACATTTGCGGTATTAAAATATCCTGTATATTGTATAGTGATTGATTATAGGTTGTTATTTTAGATGAATAACAAAATTTTATGGAAAATATCTCTTTTTAAAAATATTTAAAATATACCTACAAGTTTAAAGGTATATTTAGGTCTATCCATGGACACACTGCAGATTTCGCAAAAAAAATCTTTATAACTTATTTTGGAGTTTACCACAATAACATATAAAAAGGAGCAATTAATAAAGATTTTTTGATATGGAATTTAAATAACAATTTACAGAAGCTTATAAACGCGGCAAACCAAACGTTATTCATTACAGTCGTTTTTAAAAGATATTTGTAATAAAAACGTCATAAAGTCTCCAGCTGTTTTATAAAACGACACACTGACAGAATTGTGCCGTTCGATTTTGTATCTCTTAGTTATTTTTAATATTATTTAAACATTTATTATTTCTATTAACAAGTCATTTTTAAGTGATGTACAGGGAGTCCAGTAACTTAACCGACAAAGGAGTGGTTAATACTATACAATAAAAATTTAGAAAAGAACTTTATATAAATCTATTATGTTTTAAACGTCTTAGTTTTTTACCTAGAGGGTATTAAAATTTAAAAAACAAAATTATAACAACTTTTATACCAATACCAAAAGAACGCCCTCTTTGCATTAAAAAGAAAGTTTTATCATACAAGAAAAAAATAACAAGTGTCGTTCATGAGGGGTTTAAAGTAAATATTTTTAAAGAAAAAAGGGGACGCCACTGCATTTTCTTTAAATAAAAATATATATTTTTTTAATTCCTATTTAGTTTGGAACAAAGTTAATCTCTTGACTTTTTAATGTGATTTACCTATTGTTTTCGTTTTTATCAAATTCTGCAGTAAAAGAAACACCTTTATTATTTATTCTTTAATTAAAGAACTATTTGACCAGTCCGAAGAATGGTTTTTATTTAATTATGCGAAAAACCGTACATTAAATGAAAAAAAGTCAGGAAATCAAATTTGCATAGAAAAAGTATATCACAGCATTAATAACGCGTATGTTTATTTCTGATAGTACGACTTCTTGGGATTTTGTGTCATACACGTTGCATAAATTGACCTGAATCTATTTATACTTAAAACGTTAAAATCACAAAACGCCGGATTTTAATTGTGTCACATTTCGAAATAATGGTTCTTTCATTTTTCCATCCCCATTGGTATTGCTTTAACTCTATTTTTAATTTAAAATGACAATTTAACAAAGAAAATAAGAATTTTACTATTTTTTATAATAAAACTGTAAACATAATTTTTAACTACATGGAATCTTTAAAAAAGATTTATATAAAAATAAAAATAATTGGTGAACGTGTGTAACTAAATTATAAAATATGAAAGATAATAATTTAAAAATATGTTAATTAATTCTTACGCTCTATACACCTACAACATGTAAATAAATAACCAGCTAAGGTGGTACCTCACGTTTCCTTTAATAAATATTTTAATTCAACCCAAATTATAACCCTTACATACATGTTTTTTCGATTAAAAACCTTTAAAGTAGGCACTATGTACTTTTTAAATTGCCAAAATAAAGTAAAAAATTCTTCTGAAATAACATAACGGTACATCGATATATGAAATTATTTCAAATTTATTTTTGAAAAAGTATGCGAACAGCTTTAATGAATAATACGGCCATATTGTACAGGCATGGCGTGCTATATGATGTAAGTACCCGATCAGATATAATCGCCATTAAACTTTATGGGCTTTCATTACACTTTAAGAAGTTCACGAGGTAGTCGCTTGCCGAAAAAGGAAGCGGAACATTACCAAAACTTTGATAAAATATGAACTACCTACTCGGAAGTCTGAAGTACCTGTGTGTTTAAGCAGGTTTATTAATCAATATAAAAATTAATGAATATACCAGCAAGGTAAACAGTAATAAAATGATGTACCATGTATGGTTTTTGGAGTAAAAAGATTTAATAAAAAGATATTTCGTTTAAGATACCCAAACAACAAAATCGAAAGAATATTTTACATTACAAATATGGTTTTTAAGTTCCTAAGTTATTTAAAAAATAGCACGAGGACATTATTTAAAACAAAAAATATAGACTAGGATTATAGCAACCGTACGTATGAAGTCAAAACTACAAGTGAAACTGTAAAAACCAAATTGCTGGTGCCAAGGGAACACTAGCATTTTTTTATAGATAGAGGAATAATGTAGCACTTCGTATTAAAGGCTCTTTGATACTCTATTTAACCCTACTTTGTTCTTGAAAATCGGACCAACCACTCAGAACTTGCAAGCCAATATAATTAAAACCACACTTATGTATAACGCTACTTTGTTTTTAAAAATCGGCCCAACCACGTAAAACTTGCAAGCCAATATAAAATTAACCGCACTTATGTACAGTATTTAAGCCAAATTCCAAATAGTCTTCAGTCTGGTAAGAAGGTGCTGATTTTTAAAAACAAATTGCGGTTGTGCAAAGAAGCCCAGGGTCTTTAAAACGAGCTACCACATGAACACCCTTTCTCCTTGAAGAAAAAAGTTGCTAGTGTCCCCTTGGCATTAGCCAATAAAACCTATATTATTTTTATGCCATTAGGAAGTTCACCAAGTAGTAGGTTGCCAAAAAAGGAAGTGGAACATTACCAATACTTTGATAAAATATGAACTACCTACTCGAGGTATAGATTACCAAAATATTTTTAACATATTTTTTGAAATTTGACTTTATTTTTCTTTGTTTGTTTGGCAACAATAATTGCCTATGAATTAAATCATACGTAAATAGTAAATAAAGTTATTTGATTAACGTAATTAAAAAGTGCACATATTATTCTTACTTTTTCAGCAACTGGCTTCTTTCAATCAGAGTTATTTTTTAAAGAGACTTGTAATTTTGTTAACGACGAAATATTTTAAAGCTTTATACCATCTTAATAATAAAAATTAATCTCACCCCATGAGACACATTAACTTACAACGAGCAAAAGAAGGTATTTATAAGGTAGTATGTCGTGTCATGTTGGAACCTCATTATTTTAATTTAATTTATATAAAATCAGTGGCTTATTTAATACTTAGCTCCTTAAAACGATGTGTGTACTCTTAATTTGTAAAATGAATTTTATGGTAGCTTAACACGCAGTTGATAATAGGTAATTGATTAATGAATTAAAAATTTGGAAAGTCTGCATCAACGGTAGGGGAAAATGGCCTAAAATGCCATACTTTGTAAATTTTTGCCTATATTTAAAAAAATAATAATGCAATTTAGTATAACCAATTGTAAAGTGCCTTTATAACTTATTCTTAGTCATTAATTAAGCCAAGGTTTACCTGCACCCAGCATTAAAAAAATATACTGACTGTTTTTTTAATATCTCAAAGTATGTCATGTTAGGCATGGTGTCAGATAAAAAGACATAATAGTTTAGACTAAAATGGCATATACCATATTATATTTTACACTTATTACATGTATGTCATTTTATCCAAAAACGACAATATACCTGTAGTAATCATGTTAATTTATACACTTTATATGTGGCATGGCGTCCCCCACAACCCTAAGCATTCTTGATTCTATTCAAAGAAGAGCTATTCGTCTCATTAATGATGTTTCACTTACAGAAAGGCTTCCTTCTCTTGCACATCGTTGGGCTGTGGGGGATTTATTGCTATTTTATAGGTACTTCCACGACTATTGCTCTAAAGAATTGTCCAGTATAGTTCCTCCACTTACGGTTCCCAACAAAGAAACTTGTGGTTACGCACGTATGCATCCTTATACGGTCTAACTGGACAGGCCTCGAATTTCCCATTTCGTTCGTTCTTTTATCCCTAGAGTTTCTAGAATGTGGAACCTGCTACCCACGGAGGTCTTTCCTTCCCCCCAAATCTTCAAGTATTTAAGTCCTGTGTCAACAAACTCCCTCTTACCTCGCTTAAGACACCCATGGTACGTTAGTATTTAGACTTGTAGCCTTCGTGGTTTGTCCAAAGATTAAAAAAAGGGTTATATGTAAATATAGCCAAATTATTGTGTTTCAATAAAACATTTACAATATTTGTAACAAAACTATGTAACTTTGCAAAAATATAAAAACTCTTAACTGATTAAAATTATTTTGCGGTTAATGAATCGATATTTGAACTTGAAATGTTGTGCAAAAAAAAATTAAAGACATGCACCTGTGAATATTTAGAAATAATAAAGTGTTTTACCTGAGTATGCCATTTTAGGCCAGTTTCCCCTACCTAAAATATTTTTTTCTTATACAGGGTGTCCCAATTTTATGTTGTGTCATGTGGAACCTCATTATTTTTTTTAATTTTTATAAAATCGGTGGCTAATTTAATACTTAGCTTCTTAAAACGATGTGTGTACTCTTAATTTGTAAAATTAATTTTATGGTAGCTTAACACGCAGTGGGTAATAGGTAATAATTGATTTATGAGTTGAAAATTTGGAGAGTCCGCAATAACGGTATCCAAAATGCATTTTTATTTATTATACAGGGTGTCCCAACCATACTTTGCACACAAAATAAGTTCGCTTTTGTACAAGAAAACTTAAGATACTACTAGCTAATTTAATACTTAGCTCCTTAAAATGATGTGTGTACTCCTACTTCGTAAAATAAATTGTATGGTAGCTTAACACGCACTGGGTAATAGGTAATTGATTAATGAGTTTAAAATTTGGAAAGTCTGCGTCAACGGTACCTAAAATCTATTTTTATTTCGTATACACAGGGTGTCCCAACACTACTTTGTACACAAAATACCTTCGCTTTTGTACAAGATACAAAAAAATTTAAGATACACCAAGCTAGCGCCTAGCGGACATAGGAAACATCCATGTAAATTTTAAGGGGTTAATTATTAGCTACCCTGTACATTTTATTTTTAATAAGAATAAAAGATTACTTAGAAGACCAATCTGACAAATCCTCGTGCCTGTTCCAAAAAAATTATAAGGCAAATCCTCAATTATTTAATTGAATAAAATTACAAAATTACCAAATTTTCGGTTTAGGTAAAACTATGGTGGGTAAAACCAAACAGACAATAGCCATCAGCAAATAATAATTATAAGTCCTAGGCAAATCTTCATACAGTCGAATACAAGGATTGTTTTTTTATTTCATGAATCTTACAACAACTACAATCAAAGTAAAAGGCACGTTGACATTATTTTTTTGTAACATTTAAGTTTAACTAATAACAATTTTTTTATTGATCATCAATTATGGATACTTATTCGTCGATTTATTGATATTAATACATACATAATTTTCTTTTAAATACTGACCGTCACTGATTTATTGACATTTTTTCTCATGACAGTGACAACATTTAGTTTAAAGGTGCCTGTTTGATTTTACCTGAACCGAAAATTTGGTATTTTTGCAATTACATTAAATTAAATAATTCAAGATTGCCTTGGTAACTTTTCTTTAAACTTGGCACAAGGGGTTTGTTATATTGGTCTCTTCGAAAAGATTTCTTACATTTTTTGTGTAAAATGTACAGGGGAGCCAATAATTATATCCCTTAAAATTTACATGTTCCGCTTGGCGATCGATGCACCAAGTAGTATATTTATTAATTTTACCCATTTTATGAGTTCTGTACGTGCAATATATTATAATAAAGTAAACCACTATTTTGTTCCATTCCTTTTCATGAACCTGACAGTTAAAAAAATATTTATATTGCACATCTTGGCAACGCTGTCAATGGCCCAAATCTAAATCAAAGTATGAAAAAAGCCATTCCCGCTAGTTTTTTCGTCTCGATTGTCACGGCCAAGGGTGGTTTTACTAGTTGCACCGGAGGGGTGCGTGCCGTCGGGGGTGAAAGTGGCTCAACGGCAGCTGCCGGCACCTGGAAGTTCCCCGCTGACCCCTCAATTCAATTACTGGCTCGAGCCAGGAGGTGGAGGGAGTACTTTATCGATATTCGAAAAATAATTAAAATGTTTGATCAATAATATGTTTTTAAATTAACATTTTAAAATTATGGTCATCTTTTTATTTTATATTTAGCTAATTTTAGCTTACCATAACACCTTATTACAAATGTATTACTTATTCCTTATTTATTTATATTCTTTCGTTAATTATTTCTTTAACAATGGTATATTTAAAATTTTTTAGTTTCTTTAATTCGTTTCTTGTTGTTCTTTTTTTTTTTTTGACATGGGCCAAAAGAAGACCTTTTAAGTGGTTTTGCTATTTATTTAAATAAGGAAAATCCTTAGATACATTTTTGCAAAAGTTTCTATAAGATTTTTAGGTGGTGTGTCGGTAACGGCGTTTTAAGTGTGATAAAATAGTATCTTTATTCCCTTTATTGTAAAGTTTTGGCAATTGTGCTTTGGGATACTAACTCGCCAAGAATTTGCCAATTGCTGTATTCCTTTTATGCTCCAGAACCGCCCGGAACGACACTATGAGTGTTCCTTTTACAATTTTTGACATTTTTTCATGTTGCAGAACCGTTCTTGACACTATTGACAGTTCAGAGAACGGTTCAGAACGGTTCTACAAGGTGAAAGGAATAAACTAAATAGTATTTTACTTAAAAAAGAACTGTAGACCAGATACTGACAAGGAGCATAGCCAGTTTTTGACCCACATGTGTTATTATAGTAAATAATATCCATTTCTTTTTAATAAAAGCTTTATAAAATCAAGTCAATTATGTTATTGAACTGCCTAAATTTAAATTACAGTTTTTCTAAAACATATTTGAAACTAAAAAAGGAATTAAATAAAGCAACCCTAGAAAATTACAAAAGTTATACTTAGTTAACATGTGTGTTATTGAAACCAGATATTGACCAGTGTTGTCTTTCTATAAAAACAGCAATATCATTGCAAAAATGTATCATCATAATAAAATAAACCTTTTTTTTTTAATTTAATGAGCCAAAATATTTCCAAGAAAATTACTTATAACATCCTGCCACACTAATACCTCTTATATTACATAGTATACTTGTATACCTCAGACTGTTTTAAATTTTAGCTCAATATTTAAATGAGAATTAAAAAAATAATAATAATGGTTTATACATAAAGTAAAATTATGTAATATAATTTTAATCCAAATTAGGTTAAATAAATATTGGGAACACCCTTTATAGGGGTATGTAAGTTATATAATTTTAATATTTATTTAATTATTTTGACATTAAAAAAATCACATCCAAAAAATTAAAACAAATAATCAAGAAAATAGTGCAAGGTCTTTTGTCACCAAACAATAACAGAGTCTAGGTCATATTATTTTATTCAGGGTCAACAACGTGCTAAGTCACCAAAATACTGAGTTCAACTTAATATATACCGAAATTGTACTAATAATGGAGAGGAAAAAATTAGAAAAACATTAAATAAGAAGTAGGTAGTAAAAGTGAAGTAAAGTATAAAGTTCAAGTTTTAGTTAAGCTCCCGTACGGGCTACCCCTAGTGGGGGTATGCCCATACTAAAATAAGTGAAGTTAGTTGTTAAAACTGCAAAGTTAGTTTTTCTGGTCCACCGGCCTTATGGTCCCCAAGAAGATAGTTCTATATGGTATATTTGTCCAAGTGACGTAAAGTGGCCCCTATGTATTTAAAATCAACGTCACATTTTATTATTTTAAAGTAAATTGGTCAGTAATTGGTGCCCGATCAGTAATTGGTACTTTACCTTATATCTACCATTTTTAGGATTAACTAGATGATATAATATACAGGGTATTTCCCTTAACAAAAAAGTTAACTTGTTCATTTTTTACAACTTTTTAATGTTCATTTGTTTCTTTTGTTATGCTTGGAATATACTAAATTAAAAACTATTAATTGTTATACAAAAAGTTTTCGTTTATTATTTTAAGCTATTGCTATACAAAAATATTCAGGTAATGGCTTAAGGTACACAACAAGGTTTAAAAAATTCTGCATGATTTTAATTTATACCTTATTAATTATTCCTTTCAAAATAGAATATTTGCCCATTATACCGTTCAGGGCACACGACTGCTATCAGCATGGGGTTAAAAAATAATAAAGTTATATTAGGGTAGATGAATCGACAATAATGAATAATAGAAAATTGGCATTGTTAGCGCTTTTTTATTTGGGCAGTTTTGACGGATGTATTCAGAAAGAGCTTTTAGAAATATATTAATAATGTAGGAGGATAAAAATACTTTCTTTTCATTTAAAAGAGATTGTGGCAACAGGTTTTTATCTGCTTTTTAATAGAAAATATTAGGCTAATATTATTTGCCGATACACTAAATTCAAGCTCCTCTTATTTTCAAATTGCATTTTTTTTTACTAGTGCAACTTGTTATATTGCTCCAATAAAACTAAATAAGAGCTTTGCCGTTAAAATATATTTTTTAGCATAATAAATAAAACAATACTATTTCTAGTTTATAAAAAAATCTGGGACATAAGATACATAAACTATACAGGGTGTACCAAATTGTAATATGAAAATTTAAGAGCATTGGGTCCGCAAAGTTTATCGTTCTTAAGATTCAGCGTATTAAACATTTTAGAAAACTTAAAAAATATGAAAACACTTATTTTACTAAAAATCCTTGACTGAATATAAACCTTATTTAAATAAGTATTTATTGTTGTTTTAACATTTTTTTATCTTTTGACATCCCACGAAGGCATATGTCTAAATACCAGAGTACCGTGGGTGTCAGGTTATTAGATGTTTAACCCATCGTTCCCCCTGTTCCGTCAACGTTGTCCAAGCACTGAAACATGCAGTTATGCATTTCACAGTACCTTTTACACAACGCGGTAGTGCCACCACGGTCGTTATTTTTAAATAACTACTACCTAAATATGTCTCCCCGCTGGGAATCGAACCGTCGACCTCAGGCTTCGCAGATCAAAGCTCTGTCCACTGCGCCACGGAGAAGACAAACATAATTGCTTATAAAAATAATGAAACCTAATTTTTAAAAGAAAAAAGAAAATTTTCTTTATGCTTCTTTTATGGTCAAAAATATGGAATTTAGTAGATTTTATGTTTTTTCTCGTAAAATAAACAAGAAACATAAAAAAACGACATAAAAGCTGTTTTTTTATTTGCTTAATATAAAGAGGGCACAAAATTTTTACGTACATTTACACATTCAGTGGCATACCGTTTTTTGATAAAATATTCCTCCAGTTGCCGCTTGAGACGCCACTGAACCTATTAAATATATTAAGTGATAAATTATCTTTTTAGTGCCATGAATAACATTGGCACTAAAACAGAATTAAGTAAAAGATAAGAGATTAAAAAAGAACATTTTCTTCTTAAGTTAAGTGCACTGTATCTTGAGAACGAGGAATTTCCGGACTAATGTCTATATGAAATTTTCTTTATACTTTTTGATGTAGAATTTGTCATTTAATTTTGTTAATAACATTGTGAAACACCCTGTTTGTGCCATATTATGGAAAAAAACCATCACACTATATTTAAATAAGTGGGTTATAATGTATTTTCATTTAATAAGTAAGTTGGTAAAGAATTTCTTTTGAAACGATTCTGGATTATAAAATCTTAAACATTTTTAAATTTTAGATTAAATTTACGACTATATCGGCTTAGGCATATTTTTCATAAAGAGATATTTGGAGAATTTTTATAAGTAATTGAAGTGTTTAAAAAATATTTTGCGCCCTTTCACCAAAATTTTTTAACTGTTTACTATAAGTGTTTTCAATATATCTCATAAACAGTTGAGTCATTCTCAAAACAGAAGTTTTACTCCAGAATTAAGTTTCATCAATTTGATGTTTTCTTTTGACCCTATTTAAAATCTTATTTTGTTGGAGATGTGTCATTCAATGTTAGGCCACGTACAGACTTGGATACAATCGGCGAAAACATTTGTTGGTCAACTAAAAAAAACAAACATGTTTTGACATTTAATGTCAAAGTTTTCAGAATATCCTAGAAAAACATAAAAATTTTGAATTTTAAAACCTAAATAATAGTAAGTTTTTATTTTTATTATTTTTATTCCATTTGTCTTGACAACGGTGGCAGATTTGCCACCGAAACGTCTATTTTTAATTATCTTTTTACTTGTTTATATTTTTTTGGTTTTTAAGTACTTTTAATTTTATTTTGGTGTGTACCCAATTAAATACCATCCATTATATCTTGAATGTTGCACATCGATCGGCCGACCTGTTGCAAATACCATGGCAACATCCGTGGGCGTTTTCATCCAAGGAATCTGCAAGACGCCTGTTTTTCATTTAATATGGAAAATATCGGCAAGTTTGTACGAGCTTTAAAACTAGCGTGGACGCGAAACACTTGTATCTGCAAATGTTGGCCAACTTTGTTGCTGAAAAATTTTTTGAACAAGATACAGTTTGCCGACAATGTTGTCCCGAGTGTATCCAAGTCTGTACATGGTTTTATTGTAAATCTCCGCTTTCTTGCTTTATATTTGTTAAGAATGTTGCTAAGTTAAAATTTAAATATATATTACTTTCAACTAACTATTTGTGCTGGTCCACTGTAACTGATAAAGCGTGAAAAATATATTGAAATATAATATAAATATAAGGTTAATGACATACCTATGCAGGTTGGCTCCCCACAAACACATTGGCTTCCAGTACAAAAGTGTATTATTTGTTAAAAAAAAATTGTACGAACGGGCGTAAAATACAATTTTACGACCCCATTTTAGGGCGTAAAATTGCACTTTTACGCCCTAGGGCAAAAAATATCAAAAACGCCCGTATTTAAAAATGGGGGTTAAGTAGCACTTTTACGTCCTAGGGCAAAAAGTATGAAAAATGCCCCCATTTATAAATTTATAAAACAATAATAAAATTAAATAATACCCCATTTTTTTGGTACAACAACAATTTATTTAATTAAACATATGTTAAAAGTCTACTGCTTACAATCTGTATTCAGTCGTACAAAAAATATTGTTTGCACCTATGGCGTAAAGCACTTTAACGCCCACAGTTGATTGTTGCCCTCGCGGAGCTCAGTCCAACAAGTTTTAGCCGCGGGCGTAAAAGTGCTATTTTACGCTCTTGGTATAAAAATAAATATTTTAGACGCATATCCTGGTACTTTAAAAACAAAATTTAAAATTATGATGAATTATAGAGGGTACTCATAAAAAAAGATCCGTATCAAACCTATGTTTTTTTTAATAAAACATCCATGCATATTAGCCTATTTTTAGATCGTAGAAATAAAAATAGGATAAGTTTCATCAGCGATCTCTATACCAAAAATGTAATGTTTTCAAGATATTAAGGATTTTAAAAAATATGACAAGAATACCATTTTAACATATCCAACATTACTTTGTTAAAATATAAAGTATACCATCACCTTCATTGATTTTTCTTATAAAAGTTATACAGGGTGCTAGAAACTAATATTTAATATTAGTTAATTTTAAGTGGAAATTACTTGCTTATTTTAAATGGAACACCCTTTATATTATTCTACTTTAGGATTTTGGCGACAAAACAAAATAAGTTTCTTTAGCAATTCTTTTGCCAAAAATGTAATAGTCTTTCAAATATTTGGAGTTCTTGAATAATTTATGACAAAAACAAAACTAAATGTTTCGATAAAGGGCAACTTTGTTAGTTTAAGTGGATCCCCTGGTATATTTCTCAAAAACCATCTAATTTATTATTATTCTATTATTAAAAAAAAATTAACTCAATTTTTCATATATTTTTATATATTTTTAATGTCTTAGCCGTTATAACAGGTTGAATTAAATGATTCGTTGTAAGCAATATTCATTTTAGTTTTAACTTGACGAATCTTGTAGAACTGTTCTAAAGCTTGTAAAACCAGCTTACAGAAATATCCAATTTTCTGTTTTACATTATCAAATTTATTTAAGGTAAACTTGGTCCAACTTATTTGACAAGAAGTTTAATAAGTGTAAAGACCAGCTTAAAATCTAAACTATTCAAACCTATTTAAAGGTCAAAAATACAATTAAATAAATATCTTAAAATGTTATTGCCCTCATTTTTCAAATTTATATAGGCTATGATATGGAATACCCTATAGGTTATATATAGGTAAGTATACTATAATACCTGATTATATATATTTAATACCTATATATATTATATATAAATGTTATTTAAAGTAAAGTTATACAATGTGCTTTTTATATCATCTAGTCGACGTTACTTTGGGCAGCCCTAAATCCAAAATATTATCAGTGACTCCACAAATGTTTTAGGAAAATATTACTAGTAGGAATGGGACTCTAACATAATACAATTTTGAAAAATGTATCGATGTCGGTTTTCAATGCAAATGGTGCGGGTCTTGAAGAAAATCTCATTATTGATCTAAGATATCAGGGTGTATTTATGAAACAAAGCATGTTTAATTATTTACTTATTTTTAAACTTTTAACGATATATTATTAGAAAATTTTAGGAGAATGGACCATTAGGAATCCTGTAGTTCATTAATTACAAGTGCTTGTAAAACGCAAAAGTTTCTCTTTACGGGTAATCCATATAATGGCAGGTTTTTTAGCATAAAATATTTATGAATCACGCAACTCTTCTGTATAAATAATTAATAATATTTAATACCCAATAAAATTGTTTTACCAGAGCAACAAGATAAGAGCAAATTTTATGGAGATTCTTTTGGTGCGGTTCATTAAAGTAAACCTAAATTTATGTTGTTGATGTTGGTTACTTTAAATTCCAATAATAGTTTTAGAACATAATAAAGTCCATATATTTTGTTATTATTAAAAATTCTTACAAGAAAAAAAAATTAAAAATTAAAAACTTGTTTATATACATTTTTTGTCAGCAAAAACGTTGATTATTTCCTTCCTATTAATTTTCACCAATTGCTATCAAGAATTGGTATGTTAAATATAAATTTTAAGTGAAAAAATTACTTAACAACTGTTATCTTCGCTGTCAGCAGTTTTTCCGGAAAAAAAAATCAAAAAAATGTCATGCAATTTTAGAAAGTTGCAAGTTATAATGCTCTTATTAATTATTGTTCTAATTGTTTTAATAAAAAATGTTGTATTAAAAAAAAGTATTTAACTCAGGATATAATCTTACAAAATATCCCTGGCGCATCTAATTTTTTCTTTGGAAAAATTGAAATACTCGTTTCTAAGTAATCTGTTTTAACAAATTGCATTCGCGAAAGTGGAAAAATTCTCGTCTTCGACTCGGATTTTTAAAACCACTCTCGTTCATGTCATTTGTTAAAACTAATTACTAAAAACAAGTATCCAATTTTTCCACAGAAAAAATTAATGCACTAGGAATATTATATATTTTGCCTAACTTTATTCACCTGACCCATTTACAAAAATACAGATTTTTACTTTTAAGCAAAAATCACAAAATATAAACAATTAAAACAAATAAATACAATTTGATATGCGATGGTTGCCTTTGAGGTTTTGGACCATAACTTTTTCTTGTGAAATTAAAAATATCCGTAACACTTTTCAAATAAAATATGATGGTGTAGGTGTTCAGTATAAAAAACAAGTTTTTAATTTATTTTGTATTTTTTTTAAGTTTAAACAGTTTTTACCATTTTTTGGTTTGGCCCAAAAATATTATGGCTAGATTATTGGTAATTACTCTTTTGCCTTAGTTGTAGGTAATTATTTTTTTAAATAATGCTAATATTTTTTTGCTGTTTATCCTTTGCAATTTAAAACATATTAAAAATATCAGTTTTAAAAAGTCAAAGAAAATACTTGAATGTGTTTATTTGCTGAACCGAGTATTGGCAATTTAAATTACGAGACACAATGTTGCAACACAGTCAATCGGCTGATTAAAGTGGGTATCTTAATTGAAAATAGTGAAAAATATTCACAAAATTTTTGGTTGTGTCTAATGGGTGTTTCTAAACAAATGGCAAAAATTTTCCACCAAAAATAAAAAAACTTTATATGAACATATTGTGTCCTAAAAGTCTTAGTTTTTGAACTACGAGGTGTTAAATTTTTTAAAACTTATTGCATTTTTATAATAACTCTCCTACCAAATTTTTTAAAATATATGAATAAATATAAAGGTATTATAAAAACAATATTAAAAAACACCCTTAGTTTAAAAAATAAGACGTTTAGGACATAGGTTCAGTCCATATAAGGTTTATTTTTTATTTTTTGGCGGATAATTACCTCCCAAATTTTTTTGCATTTGTTTAGAAACACTTTGGAAAACAAGATATTAAACCTCAAAAAAAATTACGCATCATTGTGTAACAACGTACATGAAACAAAGAATGGTTACCAAATATCGTTTAGTGTAATTTTATTTAATGCCACAAAACGTAAGTTTTTGGATATTTAGACTTGAACTGCAGACACAAGGAAATGGACTTGGTACATTTTTATTCATTGTAGAGTTTTTAGCGAAATTCATGATGACAACCACTAGAACCTAAGTTGTAGAATAACTGTATTCCTATTTTTTTAATTGCATTTATTTAATACTCCTAAAAATAAGATACTAACAGCAACTCAGCAGCTAAAGCAAAGTACATTTTCATATTGGCATTGATGGTAAAGCATTGGCAGTTGGTGGCAATATTATGCCAACATCTTATACGCATTAAAAAGTCAACCCTAAATAAACGCTTAATTGCCAATAAATTTTACATGCAGGCGAATTGCCGGCAAGCATACAAAAATGGCGGCATACCAATCCTGATTAAATAAAGCACGCGTTTTGTTGCAGGCAAATAAATATTGGATTTTTGAAGGCAAACCTTCAACGCATATTCATACTTTTTTAAACCATATTATTAACATTGGTATTTAACTAACATTAAAGCAATTTTTTGATCTGTTTTATTTATAATGGCAGCTAAACAACATTATTTTATGTTTTTACATAATTTAAAGAAAATGGCCTTTTCATAACATTTTATTGTTAAAAATCATGCAAATAAAAATTAGGTCAAACAAAATGTTTATTATGTATTTTGGAGCGAAATAAAAATAAAATGATGGTAAAATTAGCTACGTTAATTTCGACCGAAGGTGACCGCTTTGTGCATTTGTTTTCTACGTGGTTTTCTAGCTTTTTAGTTTCTTTTTAAAGAAAAAGAGTTTTTTAATAGACATAATTAAATGTATTCATTACCTAATAAGTGTGTGTTGTTGTGATTAATTGGTGATGGCTAGTCGAGAAGGCAAGATATTCAAGTAGACTGTTAGGAGCTGTAAACATTTTGTTTAAAACTTTATTAAAAGTTTTAAAGACGTGTTAATAAAAAATATTATATATATTTAATAGTTTTTGACATACCGATAGATGGCGTAATGGACAATAAACTACTACGTTTCTGCAATATCTTCGCTTTTTATCGTCTAAACCGTTACCCATTAGACAAAAATAATTCGAGAGCGGTCTGCGGTAGGTGATCTCACTTAGCTTTGAAAGAAATATCTTCGGCTAGTGTAAAAATCTGCATCTCAAGTTGGACAGTGTTCCGAGAGATGGTACTTTGCATTGCAAGGAAATTGCATGCAGTAAGGAGTTTTTCCTATTTTAATTTTCAAATAAAATATCGCATCATTTTAGCTTTTAAAAAAGTATATGCGACAATTTTCGTCAATAAGACGTCAGCTTGCTGCTTAGGAGTATCTGCATTTGCCCACTTTCGTGTCTTTTTGTTATCTTTTTGCCAATAACTTATTAATGATGGATGCCATCATCTTAAACGCATTTTTGCCAATAACTTATTAATGACGGATGCCATCACTTTATCTGCAACACGTG
This sequence comes from Listronotus bonariensis, assembly GCA_014170235.1. Classification (NCBI taxonomy): domain Eukaryota; kingdom Metazoa; phylum Arthropoda; class Insecta; order Coleoptera; family Curculionidae; genus Listronotus; species Listronotus bonariensis. The sequence goes on along the minus strand of JACEGR010003592.1, from coordinate 59,942 downwards.
GCCTAATAACGGCCAATTGCCCACTTTCGCGTCTTTTTGATACCTTTTGCCAATGCCTTGCCATTAAAGAGTGTTGGCAATGCCAGTAAATTAAATGTATATAATCGAGAAATGCCAAATGCACTACAAGGGTTTAAAAATGGTAAAATAAGAATTTCGAACTTCCATTGTCTTTATTAATTTACTCACACAACATTTTGGGCACTACTGTCTCTGTCCGTTCTCAAGTGTAAACTGTTTACACAGTTTTATGTGCACCGAACGCTACCTATCTAAGGGTATGTTTCTCAACCCCCTGGATTCGAACTTTAAGTCAGTTTAGGCCATACACCCTCCAATTTCGAGTAAATTGCTAAAAACGTTAAAAATAATGAAAGTTTTCACTATTTCTTACGTTTTTTCTAATTTACTAGACAGGAGGGTGTACGACCTAAACTGAATTAAAATTCGGATTTAGCGGTTCTACACTACTTTTTTATTTTTTTGTGCCAGTGTTATTAATACTTTTACTTGTGTTTTTAATTTTCGGTTGGCATATATTGGAATAAATATCTTTAGTTATATTTGAGGGTAGGCAATTAAAACCAATAAAATTTAAAATATGTTGTTGTTATGTCTGTCACCAAACAAGCAACTCTTGTTTTTGGTTTACCTACATCTTGCTAGATCTAAGATAAAATATTTGCTGGACAATCTAAAATCAATATTGTCGCTCATTAACAGAAATTTATGTTTCGATTGAATGCTTGTTATATGCCCTAAGACTAGTAAAACATCCAATTATTAGGTTTTATTATGTTTGTCTACAAAACCAAAAGGGTCCCTTTCGACAGAAATAAACCGACCCTTAAACTAGATCGGTCAGCGCTGATTTACATCGAAGGATATAACACGAGGTTATCTTAAAGATCAGAAAATGTTTACTAGCTATAAATATTAAATTTGGTACAGCATGTTTGACTAACAATATTTTACAAGGTGTCTCTAAAATGTGCGCAAAAAATGCTGAAGCTAAAATATGACGATTCTACCTAACTTACCTTAGTACAAAAGTCAATGATTTCGGAGATACAGGGTGAATCAAATTTATTTTGCTTCAAATTGATTTGTATTAAAACAGTTCTGTTAACATTAGGCGTATTGCCTAGCCGAACTCTTAAGAGGTGAAAATTAGAATTTGCTTTTAATTTTATGGTAAACTGTAGATGACTTCACCTGCGGTATCTAAATAATAATAATAAATATTATAATATTTATTGATAAATGTACATATTTCTTAGTATTTTCACGAGTCATAGGTGTTAAAATAAATTCAAAAATATAAAAAGGAAACAGTCTTGGATAACAAATGAAAAATAAACACAGTGAGATATTGATACTAAACTATATTGCAAAAGACTCAACACAAAAAACATGTAATATTTTGTAGAACACACAATACAGGTTACAAAAATTAAAATGCATATCAGTTAAAATTCGTTGTAATGTCACAATTAAAAATAAAAGAAACAAATTATACTTTGGTTCTCATCATAGACTAAAACGAACATAAACAATATTTTACAAAGTCTAAGATTACATTACAAAATATATAAAAGCTAACACAATACATATTAATCTACACCGAAAGTCAAAAACAGAAAACTAATATGTCTATACCATTTTGACAATTTAAACGTTATTTTCAAATTGTTTTTAAAAATATTTATCGCTGCTATATAAAGCCTTTTTTAGATAATTTTTTAGTTTATATTTAAATAACTTGGGAGTTAGATCGTTAAATAATGCATATTAAACAATAAACATTTTTAAACCATAGTGGTTTCTACCATCCTTGGCTCTAGAAACTCTGTTACAGCTTAAGGCAAAACAATTTCTTGCTCTAGTGTGGTAGTCACAGTTATGAAAGTACTTTGCAGTGTTATTTTGTTATATGCATAAGACAGGACAATATGTAAATTGACGGCAACGTCATAATGCCAAGAGAGACAAAGCTCCCCGTATCTTGGATTAAAAACGTTTTAAAGCTATCCACATAAAAAGATATATTGGGTAAAAGTTGACCTAAAGCAGCCATGTTTAAAAAATTTAAGGTCGCACTCGGTAACTCGTAAGAAAGAAATTTCTTTTCTATTTTTATTTTATTTCTATTTGAAACTCAGTAAAGTTTTTTATTCTAGATAAATTATTAGGTAAAAGATAAACTTTTAACTGTATATAATACTTGGTTAGTAGAAATAACCGGAACGGTGGATTATCTCAGCAAGGGTCAAACATAAATGAACTAAATTTTGTGCGAATGAGGTAAATAAACATGGAAAATTAAAAATGTATTTGTCAAGGTTGCCAAGTTTATAGTTTTTCTCTAGACTAGAAAGTTTTAAAGTTTTAAATAGAATGCCGTAATTTTTATTATTGTATTCATTTGCTTGTAACTACTAGACTATGATACCTAATATTCTTGTTTTTTACTCCTGGTATTTTCGGAGATATGGCATTATGCTTCTATAAACATTTCTACAAAACAACGACGTATGCTCAATTATCTCAAAAACTATCCAACCACAATTTGTCAATATTAATACAGTGGAGTAAGTGGACATTCTTAATTCAGGAATTACATTTGCGGTGTTTTATAATGAAATTTTTAATTTACCGTTTTTACCTTTTTCTTAAAAATCTAGAAAATCATGGCAAAAATGCAATTTCTTATTGAGAATGTCCAGTTAATTTCCTGTACTAATTGTGACGAATTTCGGTTGGATAGTTTTTGATATAATTTACCATACCTACACGTTACTGTATTCATTTTGAAAAAATCATGATGCTATATCTCCGAAATTGACAGGATTAAGAAAAATTGATAATATTAGGTCATAATTAAGTTGACACAGGCAATTGATTACAATAATAAAAATTATGTTATTCCATTTAAAATTTTAAAATTCTCTAGCCTTGAGAAAAAACTATAAACTTGACAACCTCGCAAATACAATTTTTAAATTCTTCATATCCAGGTACCTCTTTACATTAAATTTGGTTTATTTATATTTGACGGTTGCTAAGATTATCGACCGTTCCTGTATTTTTACTAAACCTGTATAGAGAATCAGCTAAATAAAGTCGTTTGATACGGCAACGTGTGGAACGGAGATAGTCTCGAATACAAACGCTGTAAACATTTTATTTGGAGACTTATAGTACTTGTTTTGTTATTGCATAACTCGCCTATATACTTATAAAAATAGCTAATACGGTATACCGCATTAGCAAAATAACATAAAACATAGGCAATGTGAGGAAACAGTCTAACGTAAATATCGGCATGTAAACATTTAGAATTTGATAACTCATCGTACATCCTTTATGGTTGCTTTACTGACCGATATACCTTTACATATTCCTTATAGAGTATAAATATACAGGATGTTTCAGAACTATGGGATCAAACTTCAAGATGTGAATCCTAATGTTATTTTATGAAAAAAGTTCATTTAAACATATGTCCGGAGTTCCTCTGAGATACAGGGCGTTAAAATTTAAGAAAAAATCAGTTTGTTCTAAATATTTTTAATATGCTTAGGCCGATTGGGATAAAATTTGGTACATTTATTTAAAGTAATAAGGCGCGTGTTTAGTCCTAACCATATTGCTATTATTGGGTCCAGTGGCGTCTCAGTGGGCACCACATCTTATATTATTGAGCAAAAAAGTACGCCACTGACTTTTTTATGTTTTTAAATTTCTTTATAATTAAGCAATTAATAATACAACTTTTTAGTCTCCTGTATTTTCTTCGTATCTCGCTTTGTTTTCGAGAAAAAAATTGAAGCTACTTTAAGTAATTCTAAAAAGTAGCCCTAAACAGCATAAAATAAAATCTTAAATTAAAACATATAGAATTTCGATCTTAGTTAATAGGAAAAATGACAATTTTCGATTAAATACACGACTGCTAATTTATTTTAAGGCAAATAATTGTTTCATTTTAATTTTTGCTTTTTATATCATGTTGTCTATGGGTACTTTTTAGAAGAAATTAAAGTAGCTTTAATATTTTTTCTCAAAAACGAAGGTAGATACAAAAAAATAAAAGAAATTAAAAAGTTGTTTTATTAATTGCTTAATTAGAAAAAAATATAAAAACGTCAAAAAAGTCAGTGGCGTTCTTTTTTGCTCAATAATATAAGTTGCGGTGCCCACTGAGACGCCACTGGACCCAATAATAACAATATGGTTAGGGCTAAATAAGCGCCTAACTGCTTTAAATAAATGTACCAAATTTTATCCAAATCGGCCTAAGCATGTTAAAAATATTTAGAAAAAACTGATTTTTTGTTAAATTTTAACGCCCTGTATCTCAGTAAGGAAGCAACTCGGATATATGTTTATAGGAACTTTTTTCGTAAAATAACATAGGAAATTACACTTTAAAGTTTGATCCCATAGTTCTGAAACACTCTGTATAATAAATAAATTTTAACACTTTATGTACTGTACTAAAATGGACTACTTTATCCTCATGAAAAAGATCAAAAGAACAACATTTTTTCGAACGGTCGTAAAAAAAATAAACTTATACATTAAAACTTTTTTCTAAACTTTTCAAAACTCCCTTTTTAACATTCACTTTTTTCTGCGCCTCTGCTAGGCAATAAAATGACCAAGTTCTTATCTTGAATCAAAGATCGAAGTTAATACAAGCTTTAGAACAAGACAAAAGGCAAAAAATCGTCAAATAAAAATGTTTAACTTTAGGTTTTGTCAACCAAATATTCTTAACGATGAGGTTTTGTGATACAAAAACACAAAAAGTAGCTGTAAAACTGTTTCAGGCGCAAACTTGGGTCATCAATCGACTTCATTTAGGACCACCTTTGCAGTTTTTACATGGTTACAGACGTCTCATAATTTTTAATAACGTATTTTTTTGTAGTTTTTCTTATACTATTTACTTGCAACTGTCTTCTATTTCTTTGGGTAAATTAAAACAAAACGGCTATTTTAGGGGGCCTGGTTTTAAAGTGTACTATCTCCATTAATACATATGATTACAAAGGTAAGATAAATGCTCCAAAAGTCTTATTTTTAAGCGCTAAATTTAAATAAATCACTTTTTAAGCCAATGTACTACTTACTATACAAGGTCTTCAAACTTTAGAAAGAATGCATTACATTTAATATACAGTGATAATATTAAAAATCCTATCCCTCCTTTATCTTTTAAACGGGATAAAATATCGAGATCGGGTAAAATTTGGGTAAAAGGTTGTCTCTTAAACTACTCTTTGGCATTAAAAGGATATCGGTCACGTGGCCTAGTACCAAGAAAGCACTAACATCTATTTTTTTTAATAGGAAGAGGAGTTTTGTAGCCCATCGTTTTAAAGGCCCTTTAATTCTCCACTCAACGCTAATTTGTTCTTGAAAATCGGTTTAGCCGTTACAGACTTAGAACCGTTTTAAATTTGGCTTAGATACTGTAAAAACTATGATGTTTTAATGCCATTGGCTTGTAAGTCTGAAACGGCTAGGCCGATTTTAAAAAACAAAATGGCGTTGAGTAAAAATTAAAGGGCCTTGTAAACGAGGTGCTGCGTGACCCCTTGACACTAGGTTACGTGACGTGGTTATTTTCATGTCAAAAAATAGTTAAAGTATAACCCTTTTACCCAAATTTTATCCGACTTTAATATCTTGGTCCTATTTAAAAGCTATGGGGAGAGAATTTTTAAAAAGTGCAATGTGTGTACAAATTGGAGGTAAATTTTAAACGCCTGTAACTCTAGAGCGAATGCGAATGGGCCGATTTTTAGAAATAAAACGGTGATTAATGGAGAATCAAAAAGCCTTTAAAACGAGATGATACATAACCCACTCTCCTATTTGAAAAAATAAGTTTCTGCTACTTCTTTGGCGGCATTAGGCCACGTAACCGAAAATAATTTTGATGCCAAAAAGTAGTTTAAGTGACACCCTTTTACCCAATTTTTACCCGATTTTGATATTTTGTTTCATTCAAAGGATAAAGGGAAAGAAATTTTAATATTTTTAGTGTATATGCTCTTTGTTTATTTTTTATTAGATATAACGCAACATTCTAATTTTGGAGATTGTACACTTTAAAAGTAGTCCCCTTATTTTTTTTGGAAAAATGCTGTTTCTAATACAGTTAGGGGCACAGCTATATAAAATGAAATAAAAAAATATTGAGTTATTTTCAGACTGAAGATAAGTGCCACAACCCAGCTAATACCTATAGAAAAAATAAAGTGTAGATACTTTTTAAATATTTTTGTTTATTTCTGTTTGAATTATTACTTAGTACATCCTTGTTAATAATTTTCTTTAGAAATTAAAAAAATTAACGCTGCCATCTAAATATCCCCCATTCCAAATGGTGATTCGGCATTAGTTTTTAGATAATAATTTCCTACAGCACTAAAAAAACACTATATTTATTGTTGTGCCTAAAATTCAGTGTGGTTCATTAAGTGTGCAAGAAAAGGGAAACATTTAAAAAAACAATTTTTTAAAAAAATTGGTGCATAATCAAAAAAAAAATATATATCAGCAGTGGCCAGTTCTATTTAAAAAACCAGATATATACAAAGTTAGTTAAAAATCAAAAAACTGCTTAAAGGTAAAATACACTCATTAAAAAAAAACCAGAAGGCTAACAAAAAGTTCTTTAGAATCAAAAGTTATGCCTCAATACAAGGTCACAACCTTCTTTTTAATTTTTTATTGTTTTTTTTAAATAATACTATATAATCGTCGTATCATCTTGTCGTGTATATCTTTTTTGTAAAATTTAACTAAATTATTATTTTCTTATCTAAGAGCCAAATTTAGGTTTGTTGCAAATGTTGGTTATTCTATTCTATTCTATTTTTTTCTTAGTTTTAGTCCCTTCAGGGCCAATCCACCACTCTTCCCCTTTCGGACTATGCTTTCCAGGGCTTCGTCGGCGGAAAATCTGGATAATCGAGCTCGTAGCTCCCAGAAATTCCAAAAATAATTCTATAATCGATTCAATGCATAAATTGTCGGCTGTCAAACCAAGACCTGCTACTGGTGTTACGTATAACCTTTACTTTCAGTACTGATAGTTCCCATGGCACGCCCATCTATTTCCCGCCATTTGAGAAATGCCTCGTGTTCACCACCAAACAGGATACCATCAGCTTATAGGAATCTTCGCTCACAGCGCTTAGATCCAGAAGAAAGATGCCGTCAATTTAGCGTGAATCTTTCCTTGATCCCCGAAGGTAAAAACGTCCGTACGGCACCTCTAACCGCCACTCCGGGAAGAACTTTGTAGTCCTCCACGCACGTCCGCACTGTCTGGAGGTCAAACAAAGAGTCCAAACCTTGGTTGCAAAGATATTTAACAATATCCTAGTATTTAAAAATATTTTTTATAATAAGGCAAATATAATAATATTAATATTTTGCATATAAAAATCGCTCATATATCATACAAAATTTGTTATTTTTTTTTAAACAAGCATTTATTACTTTTAAGCAGATCGCAACTCTTTGCCTTAACCGGTATACCCTAGATTTTTAATAAAACTGGCAACTGCTAATATAGTTTAGGACCATGGTCTACCTTTCATGAAAAATAAAATTTTACAAATTATAAAAATAAAAAAATCCTATTTGTTGCACATTTACTGGACCACACTGTATTTTTTATATTTTTGTTAACCACTTATTTTAAACATTAGCAAGTTTCCTAACGGGGGACATAAATACTTGAAGAATTTAAGACGAAGAAAAGACCTCTGCGGGCAGCGGGTTTTACATTTTGGACAGTTTATAGGAATAAACAAACGCACAACGTGTAACTTCAAGGCATGTCAATTTTAATCGTATAAAAGTGCATTTTTGGTAGCATTACGAATTTTTATGTAGGGAGTTGTAAGAAAAACCAAATTATTAGCCAATTCTTCGCAGCAGAAGCCATGGAAAAAGTTTAAAAAGCAATAAATCCCCAAAAGCTTGGTTGTGGACAAGAGGGGAAAGCAGTTCTAAAGTAACCAAAGGATTATTAATAGGCTCTTCTTTGGTTGGAATCTAAAATATTGAGGTTTGTGGGGGCGCCATTTCTCAGGTATGACAACAATATTCCAAAAGAGTTGGAATTTTGGATAAAAACAAAGAGTGTAAAATGGAAGGAAAAATACTTTTAACTCGAAAGAGGAATCTGAGGTTTTTGAAAGCTCCCTAGCTACAAATGCATTTTGTTTTTGCTGGTGGTGGTAATTTTCCATTGTGACGCTCAGAATATTAAACATGTGTTTGCTTTGCAGAACTTGGTCGCTCATAGAGGAGAGGATTATAGAGGATCACTTTTGATTAATTTTCCGCGACAAGGAACGTGATTGTGTTTTAAATGCAATAAATTGAACTAGAAAGAGCAACAGTTACAGTTTTATTAGTTGTTTCCTGTTCAACAAAAATACCTTATCCAAAAATACGCATTATAATACATATGTAAGTGTACTATTTCACAGATAAAAGTACTAAAATGCCTAAATTTAAATGCCATATGTTAGTTATACTTACGAAATATTTACGTTGATACCTCCCATCAATGACTTGGAATTTTGGTCACACTTACTATCTTCGTAATCTTTGTAGCTATCACATTTTTTGCCAAAAAGTTGTTGTTGATTAAAGATTCAGCGTAGTATTTATACGCTTTTACATGCGAACATCCTGACTTCTTAAACAGAACACAACCATTTTGTGATAATCCACCATTGGGCCAAAAGTCAGCATGACCCACATCATACTTTACCCCCAAGAATGCTCCGTCTGTGTGGATGGCCTGAACGTACTGTGCGTCGTCTTTAGTTAACCTTACACTTGTATCACCTGTATAAGTATAAAAAATGCAGGCTGTCCGCTAGTTAATAGTACAGGGAACAAACTTATATTATTTCTTAAGCCATAATATTAAGTTTTAACTACATATACCCAAGGCCGTTCCTAGGGTATCTGGCGCCGTGGTGCAAAAATAATTTGCCGCCTCTGGATAATAATATAATTTTGGGTGTTTAAGTCCCCGTTTCTCAATTGTCCTATTTTTATTTTTTTCAAATTTTAATTCGTAACTACCGTCCGCCCCATCTTCCATATTTTCCGCCCCTCTATTTCACATTTTTCCGCCCCTGCAGCCTTGCGCCCTGGTTCCTTACACCACTTGCAGCACCACCCGGTAGGCACGGCCCTGCATATACCCATATCCAAAATAAGTTGATAATAAGAAAGATACATCAGGGTATCAAAGTGAAATAAATATTATTAATTTAGTCTATATATTTTAATAAATCTCGGTATATCGGGGTCTTTTGACATGATCTATTTAAATCTGATATTATTTTTTATGTGCAAACCAGATGGGGCTGACTACACTATTTATTTTTTTAGAAAATGTCCTAACTTTTTCTGCTACACTATATGTACCATCTAGGTAAACCAGTAAACTCTCCTGTGGTTTTTATACAAAAAAGGTAAACTTAGCCTAGAATGATTAAATATATTCTTCCATATATTTTTTGATTGCACTAATAGTAGGGGAGCTAGTGAACCCTTCGAGTAACGTTGGGCCTATAAGGCTGGAAATTTGTATAGTGATGAGTTATAACATGCCAAGTACGATAATCATCACCTGGCAAGCAGCAGCTCTGCACATCATCACAATGTATATTTTTGAAAGTAAAGAAAAAAGATAAAAAAAATTGAGCTGTAAGCTTAAAGTTTTTTAAGGATTTGGTTCATTCATAGTAAGGTTTGAAAAAAAATAACAAGCGTTTTCGATAAACACAAGTACCTGCCAGGTGAACGGAAAGGTGTGGATGATTTTGATAACCATATTTCCAAAACTAATAAAGTTAGATGTACCTAATGTGGTATTTTCTTAAAGCCCTTGTTAAGATCTTTTTAATGGTATTTAGTATTAAAAATAGGAAGTCGGGCAAATTAGTAAACCCTGTATATTATATCACCATTAAAAAGTTCTATCAAAGAGCTTCAAAAAAGTCCCTACGTGATATATCCAATTTTTAATAATAAAATTATAAAATAATAATTTATAATATACAGGGTATTCCATTTAAAAAAAGTTACAATTTTTGCAATAAATCTGAAACTCGATGTTTTATTGTTTTTCTGTAATCAGCGAAAAAAATACTACAACTTCACTAATTTAACTGACATCGTATCTCCAATAAAAAAGAAGTTAGCAGTTGTGCCGACTAGTTTGATCATCCTATATAGGGAATTATTTCGAATTATGGGAGAGTATGGGGAATAATTGGAAATTATGAAAAAGTATGAGGAAATTATGGGGAAGTATGAGAAAGTATGGGGAAATATGGGGAAGTATAGGAAATATGGGAAAGTATAAGGAAGTATGGGGTAGTATGGGGAAGTATGGAGAAATCTAGGAAAGTATGAAGAATTATTGTAAATTTTTATGAGGAATTATTGGGGCATTATTGATTGGAAAAAAAGAATTAAAATACATGTTCTTTGTGCTTTGGATTATTTTTTTCTGTTTATATTTAAAGATCTGTTTAATATATTTATGTACAATTTTCCACGATCGCTTTTTAACTTAAAGTATTTTAGTATTTCCTGTAATATTACAATGATTCTAAAAAAGACCTTTAATAAATGTATAAAGTGGCACTTGTAATTACTCGCACATTTGTTGATGTATAAAACTTCATAAGTAAAAACAGAGAGTGAAATATTTTAAAGTAAACTTTATACGAAAAACATTTTATATAAATGGTAATAAATAAAATTAATTATGCAATGTCACAAAAAACCTGTTTCAAATTCGAGAAATACCATTAGGATGACGGAAGCGGTAAAAGAGATACAGGGTTGGTTAAAGTAGGAAAAAGTTGCGCATCTTTGTGCTTAACAATATTATGTTTTAAAAATTTAAAAATTTGCAGCCGTTCCGGAATAAGCCGGCAAAAACCGAAATTTTTCAAGCCAGTTTTTGTTTTTCTTTCGGTTTATTTAAAGAGATATTTCAAATCTAAAGACACATTAACATTGCCACTTTTTCTGTTTTATAAAATGACGTCACTAAATCAACTCAATCATCAACTTTATTTTTTTAAATGGGCGATGACTATAAATGACCTATAATTAATGGACTACACTGTAAAAATTTCCTTAAAATGTATTTTTTTTCTAGTGTATGGGCTAAATTTAGCTATTTAATGAAAAATTATTATGGGGAATTATGAGGAAGTATGGGGATCTATTGGGGATTACTACATTTTTTTGATTAATTGGCTTTTTTATAAGTTCTCCAGATTTTAAAATAAATGACTTAAGGTTGAAAACGCACTGTATATCAAATTATAAAAAAATAATTGATTTATAAATTTTGCAATTATAAAATTACAGAGACATGCTCCGTTCTTGTAAAACTTAAAACAATTTAAACGTACGTATTTTTTTTAAATCGACCATTAAACCCCTAAAATCCACCATTAAAATTGTTTTCTTTTTAAATATGTTGACAACGAATCAGCCTCTATTTATTTTCTTCGTATAGTCTACATGTGAATGTGGCCTTGAGGGATGCAGGGTATTTTAAATAGGATTTTTGTTAATAAGGCCTTATTACCCGACAGGTCTTACTAGCCGCACCTTATACAGGATATTTCCTTATTGCGGTAAAAAATTTAAAGACGTATTCCTGAGCCAATTTAAAAAAAAGTTTATATAAACATAGCTCCGGAAATGCTTTGTTTATAAGATACAGGTTGTTAAACTTAAAAAGAAAAATAGGTTTTTAATAATATCTTAAATATGCCTTTCCCAAATTTAATAAATTTTGGCTGTGATATGTGTTAAATTAGGAAGTAAATTTATCTTTAAATTAATTTTAATTAGTGAGACCAGTAGCGGCGTGGGACGCATCTCAGCTAATATTATTGACAAAGAAATATACGCCACTGACTCTTTTGCAACTTTTATATTTTTTTTTTTGGATGAAAAAAATAAATGTTTTTTGTTTTTTAATATTCTTACGTAGCATGCTTACTTTTTCAGAAAAAAAAGTTCGCTAAACTGCCATAATCCTGGACCATACAAGAAACATCAGGACATTTTTGTCTTTATAAAATTAAAAGGTATAACTTTTTATTAGCAATTATGTAGCAACAACAAAAACAAACACCTAATTAAATAACCTTTATATCTAGTCTAAGAAATTTGACTAAAAAACGTGTTTTGAAAATTTTAAGGTTTTTTCAAAGTTAACACCCTGTATCTTGAGAACGAAACATTTGACGACCCATGTTTATATAAACTTTTTTTATAAAATATTCTCAGAGTTACGCCCATAAATTTTCTTATCGCAATTAAAAACTCCCTGTATATTTTTAAACAGTAGTAGTAAAAATTTTTAAGGTGACTTTAGCTAAACAAACACAGTAAACGCATATTTTAAAAATCCTATTCCTATAAGTAAAAAGGAACTTAAAGATATTAAAAGACGACATAAAGGAGAAGAAAGGATATTGACAATAATAACTATTACTTGAGTGATATTAAAAGTGAATCTGAAAAACAAGAAGACGAAATAGGGTATTACCAATTTAAAATAAATCGGGATGATACCTTTAGCACATCTACAAAAAAGTGATTTATTAAAGCAGTGGTTACAGATGGCACTCTTAACTTCATTTTAATATACACGGACAGGGAAAACATTGATTTTGCATTTTCCCAAACCGAAAGGGTTAAAAACTAAGTTCTTACTTAGCTTGGAAATTTAATTTTGAGGAAACATGCTGCATAAAATTGTTACTCATACAAACGAAAAACTACGTAGAAATAAGATATACTTTTTAAAAGCACAAAGTTATACTGGAAAGATCGATAAAACAAAATTGGAAAATTTAATACTTTACTGCACACAAATAATGCTTTGTAAAACAATTAGAAAATCTAACAAAGATGTGCACAAATAAATGTTCTTTTTCTACACAAAATCATTGATTTAGTTATAAAACAACCAACCAAAAGACATTAGATCGGTTTTTACTGTTTAAAATTTAAAATACCAGTGACTCTTTATGAGACTCATCTGTGACTCATTTATGTATGAAAAATTTTATGTTGTCGTTTAAGGGTTAATGGCATACCTTCAAAAAAGAATGGTCCAGCAGGATCAAGCCCAACTATTGTTCCCAAAGATCCATTTGTATATTTACCCACATGTCCACTAATATGAGCTCCTAGACTGTGACCCACAAGAGTAATATCATCTAAAGAGTAGTCATATTCTTGACACATGGATTCAATAAATTCTCCGATATATTTTCCCACAACAGGTACGCATCTGTAACTAATCAAATAGTCGATACTTTTGGCGCACTTGTCCCAGTTAACAATAACGACGTTAACATTGGCAACCTAGTAGAGAAAAAAGAGGATTTTTGTTTGCAAAATTTGTCAGGAGTTATTTCATTTCACAAATAGGAGCAGTATGAACTAGTGAACCTAAAAACCTAAGGCCCATAATTATAAGGACCTTTATTATAGATAATTAAATTTCCTATAATTTTAACTCTATAATTTTTCACGTATCACTTACCGTTTAAAATTCATAATATTAATACTGTTTGTTTATTGACTATTTTACCGATATCTCTTTAAATAATTGTTTAAATAATAAATTGCTTATAATCAAAATATTAAATTGATTAATTCTCTACAACTTTTAATTTAAACTTTAGTTTCTAGAATTAATATTTTTAAAGGTACAATGCGCTCAATATTGTACTACCGAGTACAAGGTTAATAAGAACGAAGTATGCATAGCGTAATCCGAGAATGGAAACCATAGAAATACATGGCCAGATGTGGGATGACGTCTTCGCGCCAAGCTGGTGACACAGGATTTTTGATATTAACGCGTAATATCTTCAAAAATATTAATTTTAGAGGAAAAAGTATAAAATGAAATTAGTAAAACATTTATCGATTTAAAAGTTTAGTTTTTAGCAATTTATTGTTTAAACAATTATTAGAAGAGTTTTTGGTAAAAATATTAATAAATAAACAGTAATAATCTTATAAATCGTGAACGGTAAGTAATACGACAAAAAATCAAACAAAAAAGATAGACAATTTAATAAGGATCCTTATAATTGTGAGCCTCAAATGCACGGTTTTCGGAGATACAGGCCCAAAGGGTTTTTGCAAAATGGCGGCAGTTTCTTTAGCCATGTATTTTGTGTTTTTGGTCATTACGTTATACTGCACCAATCTGTAAAAAAATAACTCCTGGCGAATTATGCATTATGGACAAAAGTAACTCGCTCCCCGTTGCTTGTACTTACCTCCAAAAGAGCGTTTTTAATTAAAGTACAGCTTTCTGATTGAAAATCATCCAGCCATCCATGGGAATAAAAAAAGGTTTTTAACTTGGTGTTGAACGGACTGACTTTAGTTAGATTCTTTGCATCGGTTAAACTAATTTTAACTCCGTTAGGTTCTGCTTGAGTATAAATGTGCAAAAAGATATCCTCTGGATTTATTGCTTTTATTTTTGAAAATGATTGAAAATGTTTATCAGCGTCTATAAGTTTTGTAAATTCTGGTTCAGTTCCTAAAAGGTTTGAATCTGCAATATAAAAATATATTTATATTTTACCACTTAATAGTGAAATTTTTGTCTGTTATATAAAACATTTGTTTTTTTTTCTAATTACACAAATAATGGTAAAATTGAGGAACACGTAAGATTATTAGAATTGTTCTCCTTTAATTAAAGTTACTAATTGTGCAAAATTTGACAATACAATTTTATATGTCTAGGGATGACAACTCAAATTGTGTATTGGAAGAAAGTATTAAATAAAAATAATAATACATTTTAAAACTTAAAATCTTCATTAGGTAAAATTTTAGTTTAGAATACTCTTAACCAGTATAGCCACTATACTATTAGTTATTCGTTGTATTTTTTGATAAGTGTACCCATAATACTAACTAAAATGAATTACAAATTTATACCACCGTACAAAAAACTATAGTTAAATCTCTTCGATATCAGCGCGGAAACGACCGAGAATATCCGACAACGGATCTCCCTTGCACCTTGTCCCCGCTAAAACCGCTGAAAAAACTAGATATACGTACTTTTTTTTAATGCGTGTATTACAGTGAGTGGATCAATTAAACGGAAGGTAAAAGCCAGACACCCGAAGGCTATATGTCGGCAGGGCTTTGATATAAACAATTGCTGTGAGACTAAAATATTTATTTATACGTTGCTACTACTACTATCTGGTGTTTAGATTTTTAACTGATGTAAAAGTCGAACTTTTAAATTAAAGCTACTAAGATACTACATTATCGGTTTAAAAGTTAAAGTCACTAGATACATTTCTTTTTAAGAAATAGGCTAAAAAATGTAAGCTTTTTGCGGTAAAAGTTCATTACATAAAAACGCATTAATTACATTCATGAAAGCTACTAATTAAAAGAATTAAAAAGGATAGCTTTTTTCTTTCTTTTTGAATTTTATATAAAATGTAAACAAATGATAGTAAGGTTTACCTTTAAACTGACAAAAAACAAATATTTATTTTAAAAAATGCACCTAATTAATTCATGGGTTATTTGTATTAATTTTACCTGCATTTATATTAATACACAAAATTGTTGGTAAAACAATAAATAACACAATTAGCCCTCTCATTTTAATTACAATTATTACAATATTGTACTAAATTAACTAATTAATATTAAATCCTCCAAAAATTTAAATGTTATCTATTGATAGGCAATAAAAAGATTTTACGTCATCCCCTTAAAGTGAAGTATTTTATTGTTCATAATGCAAAATTTAATAACCTTTTATAGATAGCACTCTTACCTATTTCGCATCTTTAGCGTTAGAAGGTAATAAACAATGTGTCCACGGATGGACTTAACTATACCTGTAAAAATTATTATTTTTAATATTCTTCATAAAAATTTTTGTTTGGTCCGAAATGCTAAAAGCTATAATAAAATTTGCCGTAGGATATGCAGGGATGTTTGTGAAAATATTACATTAAAAAATAAATAAATTAGACAAACATATTTTTAGGGCTACCTAATTAAGAAGCGTAAAAAAGTAATCAAAAGTATAATATATTTTTTTGCTATTGGTTATGGTATTTAACAAAATTAAGTTTAATGCTAGAAAAAAAAATTAATTAGGTGAGGAAAAATTTTTTTATAGAATAAAAGCGTTAAAAAGAATTACCTTATAATATATAGGAAGATTTAAAATTACAATAATTATATTTTGAAAAATTAACAAAAAAATGGTTTGTGAAAAAGTGACAAAACTTTTAACTCCCTCTTAAATAAATCGTTACTTTTTGTGTTACGACTTACATGCACTTTAACTTTATTTAATATTGTTTGCATATAAGAAGTAAAATTAATTAAGTATTTAAAAAAAAAAAACATTTATTTTAGTTTACACCCAACTTTTTACATATTGATTAGCGATAAAAAAATGTATAAGACTCTTTTAGTTCCTTTTTTATGCTTTTTAATTAAGCATCTTCAAAAATATATTTTTAATTTTTTTCATTTTCCAAAATATGATTTGTGCGGTTTTCAAGAACCTTGTATATTCTAGGATTCTAGGGCAATTTTTATTATAGCTTTTAGTATTTTAGACAACGCAAATTTTTTTATGAACTTTTTCGATATATTAAAAAAAAATACAAGTATAGGTAAGTCCATCCCTGGACACACTGTATATATTTTTGTTTAGATTTTTTTTGCTGTTCATTTTCTAAATTTGTTTTTTGGTTATCAGGCCAACTATCTCGATATATTTTTTTAATGCTTGGTTAACAGATAAAAAAGGTAATTGTTGTTAGGTTTGATAAAAATACGTAGGGTGTTCAGTAAGTTTTGAGATAACTAAATGGTGCGTGAAGAAACGTAACATTGTCGACTGGTATTCTGTTCGGAGTACGGTAGCTAATGAGCGTCACGGCAAGACCGCGGACGGGGGTACGGGGTGACGGTATTTGCATATTGCCACGGCTTTTAAGTGCGCATGTTCGTCCACCCGTCCATTTGTTTACTGCGCAAGGTCGTAAAAATCTGAAAAATGCTTCTTACCACTGCACATCTAAATGTAGGTTATCCAAGCGTGCGACCCATAGATAACCTATATTTAGATCCGCAGTGGCAAGAAGCATTTTCGCATTTTCCTGCGGACTATGCCTTCAGGGCTTTGTCGATGAAAAATCTGGATAGTCAAGCTTTATACCTTCCGTAAATTCCAAATTATATGTTTACTTTCGTTCGATACAATACAATGAAATCGATGCTATGCATAAATTGTCAGCTCTTAAACCAAGAACCGCTACTGGTCTTGAGTATACCCTTCACTGTCAAGACTGACGCTTACCGCGGCGCGCGCATTCATTTCTCGTCATTTGCAAAATACCTCGTGTTCGACACAAAACGGAAAATTATCGCTCTTTGCTCACAGCGCTAAACCTCAGAAGAGAGATGCTTTTATTGCATATATATTAGATCACAGCATCTGTAACTTCTTTAAGTTACATACTAGTTTTCTGGCGCCGCTGTTGATTCCCATGTCATGTGATGGCCGTAGTTTGTAAATCGTTTATTACCTAAACAGTTTAAATAACTCTTATACCCAGGCTTATTAATTTTTCCTCACATCGGCAACACTGTCATTTGCAAACTTTTACACAATTATATTCTTAACAAAATGGTGAACTAACAGATTCAATATACACTATACACTGCCGAGCAAAAATTTTAGGTCAGTTTTAAATTGTATATTTCTAAAGTGTATAATATATTTATAAAATTATATATTGTTTTTCTAATAGCCGCTGAGTTAGTTCTAACATTACCTGTTAAACATATTTCCTGTCATTATTTGTCACCGTCTGTCTATCTGGAATAAGTTGGGACCACATATACGAAGCCATACACCAGCTCACAAAAAACAGTATAAGAAATTATTAATTTTTAAATTAAGCTGTATTAAAAAATATAAAACAGGAAAATTTTAAAGTAACTCTCATTTTTTGTTCTCCAGTGTAAATTAATGATTTGATTGTTGTAATACTTATAACAAAACTTTTCCCAAATACTAGTTTGGTTGATGTTAACCTGCACTTTGGACCCCCTGTCATAAAAGGAGATATATTAAAAAAATTACATTTTATTTATTTCTTTTATTATTATTGTCAAGTTAAAAATTCTTCCCCCTTCTTAACTTCCTTTTTTGTATGGTTCAAAATATAAAAAATCAGTTTATTTGATTAATTTTGTAGTTCTTAAAACAGTTATCGGATTTTTATTATCTCCTATAATATACAGGATACGACAAAATGTATGATTTTTTTTAATGAAACACCCTATATACCTACAGGGTTATTTCTAAGTTAATATTTTTTTACCACTGTGCAAAAAAAATGAAATTAGAAAAATTGTTAAAATCATTACATTACATTTTTTGCTGTAAAAAAAACAATTACCAGTGGCGTTCAAACAAGATTTGCATTTATTATTTATGAAAAAAAAAGTTGTACGCCATGGGCTTTTCCCCGATTAAATATTATTTTTAAAATACTAATTTACTTTGGATTTAATTTGGTCGCCAGATATTTTTTCGTTCGATAAACGGTTTTTGTTTGAAAACAATATAAGCCATTTTGATGCATGGAAAAATCGCTTAAATCTGATATGGTATTTTGTTTCAAAGTTAGGTTTGTGGCTATATATTAGCTTTCTTAGAGCAAAAACGTTTTAATGATATATTAAATTGTAGTAATGTAATTATTTGACCTTACTTTTACACAAATTTAACAAAAATGTTTTTTTTTTTTTTTAATTTTGACAGCAAAAAAGTAAGTTATTATAAAAAGGCATTTTATTTCTAAAACCCTGTACCCTGTACCTCAGCAACAAAGCATTTTCCGACATAATTTCTTTAATTTTTTTCTTAATTTCTTGCATTTTATACAGTGTTTAAAGAAAAATACCAACCTAAAAGATAAATTTGTAAAATTTTACATTAAAAAATATTTTTTAAAGAATAAAGTAAGGACTACTTAGTTTTGGAAATATGAACATGTAAATCTAAAGAATAATTTTTATTTCTCATTTAAAAAGTAACAAGATTTACATCCCCGTAACTTTTTAAATTTTTTACGTCTAAAATAAATAAAAACATTATTTTGTGATTTATTTTGTAGAATCCTTATCTTTTATCAGAATGCCTATCACAATAATAACTAAATAAATAAAAATAATAATAAAGAGAAAAAAGACGGATTTTAGCTGGTGTCTGGCTTATCATATTTTTACAATAAACCCTTTAATTATTAAAACTTTTATTTAATAATTTATAACGACAAAAATTGAAACAAAAATTATTTAATAAACAAAGGGGTAACTTCTTAAAAAATCGACAAATATTTTTCGAGCACTATATATACCTTATATTTCTTCTTAAACAGTTTTAGGAATCACCAAGTGTAATTCCAATTTTAAAATTTATTTTAATTACTTTTAAGATTACTGAACCATGTGTAGTAATTTTCCCCCAAACAGCGTTATTCTTTTATCAGTGGCTCATGGCATGGAACCTTGGCACGTGCGCCAGCATTTACTTTCTATGATCAGTTCTATAAGTTACCCCTGTGATTTTTAATGACTCTTTCTGCATTTCTTTGCATTAAAGCTACACAATGTAGGTACGTGTATTTTTATGGAGGGTGTATATGGGGTGGGATCCAGTGGCGTGTATAGTATATTACTAGTTTTTTTATTTAGATTCTAATTCACCAATGCAGAAAATATTTGGATAGTTTAAAGGATTTGAATTTTTAAGTCGTGTTGTAGACGATTGGAGGATTCTTTAAAAAACTTCGATTAACTCCAACAACAGAGAATTTTAATAATAATAAAACCTACCACTTTTTAAACACTTTAACAATCAGTATGGATGGCAATTGCTTATTCATATATTATATCACATGGCCTATAATCTTAATCGAATAAACTTACCAACAAACGTTGAGCAAGGTTTTGCTAGGAAAATAGTTGACTACATAAAAACAAAGTACCCCGAAGCGATCAAGGCTTTTTTTATTAAAAACTTTAGACTGCGAAGCAGTCAAGGGTGTTTTTAAATTATTGTTTATAAAACTAGTTGCCAAGCATAACGTTGCAAAAAAATATTTTGATGAGTTAAACCGATTTAAAGTTGAAGGTAAAAGGAGGTATACGGCTAAATTATTTCCTGAAAAAATTGGATAAAAGCAAAAAACAAAGAATTTAACCAGAGTAAATAAGTCTGACATTTTCTATTTAGTCTGACGACCAGTTTGAAAGATAGTGGTAAATAGTACTAGTGATTTAATCACTTATCTAAACAAAATTTATTCAAAAAATGATGGTGTCAAATTGGTTTATTTTATATTGACGGCAATAATTATTTATTATAATAAAAGATCTATAAATTTATTCTACGAAAATATCCAAAATGTTTAAGCAAGATTTTTCTTAAAACATAGTTGATGTACAATAACGAGATCACAAAGCAGTCCCAGGTTTTATTTTAAAATTAAAAACTCTAAACCGCAAATCGGTAAGTTTTTTTTTAACATTATTTTTCATGAAACTATTTGCCATGTACAATTTTGTAGAAAAATATTTAGATAGTTAAATCCATTTAAATTTCTTGGTCGAGTGGTATTGGATAGATTATTTCTTGAAAACCCTAAATTTAAGTCACACCAAATAATTTTACTAATTATAAAGTTTTGACATTTTTGACATTGACATTTGACAACCAGTTTTGATGATAAGTATTTATTTATATAATATAATACAGGACCTAAAAATTAAATAAACTACCGAAGAAATATTTTAAGCAAGATTTTTTTGTAAATAGTGGAATGTACAATAATTTAATAAAAACGAGACCGCTCAGCGGTCGAAGGTTTTAATTTTAAATTCAGGGAAAACAACTGAATAAAAAATGTTTTATTCACTTTTGGGATTTAAAATTTACTTTTTTATTTCTAGGGAGTTAAAGTAAATTTAATCGCAATAAAAGCTAAACTTAGATATTTATTTTCAAAAATTTTATTAGTCAAATATGCCAAACCTGAAGACATATACCTATAACATAATAATATGCTATTGCAATAAAAATGTAACGTGTTTAGAACAATATTTCTTCCATCACGATCAACACACGTCTTTCAGGTTTGGCATATTTTACTATATGTGTTTTGGTTAACCAGTCGGTATTTTCCGGTACAGATACGGTAGCTTAAATTTCTGATTAGATACGGAACACCACTGGTTTCGGTTAGCGATGCTGTCAGCTGTCATGTAATCTATAATGCAAACAATTATTTTTATTTTTATTTTATTGTTTATTATAAATATTTCTTTAACGTTTTACCTATCATAAAATGCATAAAATAGTATATACACCTTATGACAAAGTGTTTTCAAATCCCTCGACAAATTATAGCCCTCCCGTTGGTCGGGCTATAAACTTTGTCTCGGGATTTAAAATACCACTTTATTCTCTAGGTGTATAATGTACTATTATTGGTTTAAAGAGTTAGTAATCGAAGTTACTTACTAGGTATTCATTATCAATGTAAAGCGTCCAAAGTGTAGTAATTTAATCGCTTATATAAACAAAATTTATTAAAAAATGGTGGTGTATGATTGGCGTATTTTATAATGGGGAAAATAATTAATAGTAACATAAATAATTGCTTTTCACATCTAGTCGCTGTGAATTGCTCCCCAAAATGTATCAAAGCTTTTGTGTCCTCACAAGGTTGTACCACCGCGGGGTTAACTTTACCACGCGCAACCAAAAAAATGGTTCATAAATCCCACGACAAGTTTTATTTAGCACTTTACTAAACGGCGCAACGGGATCCCCGTTCTTCTCCTTCAGCAGTTGATTTCTGAAAACATTATAGTTTTTATTTCACGTGACCAAAACCTTAATAAATAAAGCAAAATATAAACGGTTGTTATCTGCATGCAATAAGCTTTTATACATAATTCTACACCACTGATTTTTACCGGTACACGTGAAAACTATCCACATAATATGTGCGTACATATTAATGCATGTGCAATAGGGTGGCAACCCTTAGTGAAAGGGGTGTGGGTTCAGATTAAAATAATCATTGAAACTTGTTTGCGTGCATGCATATGCTAAATTAACTGGCATAGGATTTATGCTATGGGTAAGGTGGAGTGAGCAAGGTTTTTGTTTTGGATGCGGGTTTCAGTGGTTCCAAAATAGTTTTGGTTTTGACAATTTTTGGTTAGAATTTACTTTTTGATAATAGAAAGGTATAAGAAACTAAATTTAAAACAGGGTGTATAATATTTCAACACTACCAATCATGGCTAGTCAGTTGAACTATATATGGCCATTTGAAAACGAAACAGAGCCTATTTTAGATACTTCAAGTCAATTAAGAAAACACGCTCGGACCAATCAATTTTTGATTTTAGGTGAAAACATTTTTTTGCTACTTTAACCTCCTGAACTGCCATCGTCTAGCAAAAATGAGACTCACTCCCAAAATCGTGACTGAAAAGAGAGATCGAGTGACACTTTATTTTGAAGGTCTCTTGAATTTCATTACAACAGACAAGTTTTAAGTCTCCTCTATTATTCTGTTCATATGACAGCTTGTCAAAATTTTAATTTTTTTTTTTTTTTTAATGTATAATATTAAAATTGCTTTTTCCAGTTAATTTAATAAAATACTTAAAAAAATAGAAATCAAAATTTTAACCAGCTCTCATATCAACGGAAACAATAGCAGAGACTTCAAACTTAGCAGTTGAAATCCGGGTCAAGTCAAGATACCTTCAAAATAAGGTACCACTTGATCCCTCTTTCCATTTAAGATTTTAGGGGTGATTCTTACTGCTGCTAGAGGGTTGCAGTTAAGAGAGTGAAAGTTGCAAAAAATGTTCCTCCCAAAATCAAAAATTGACGGGGTTGAGTATTTTTCTTAAATGACCGAGAACGCCAAAAATTAGCTCTATTTCGTTTTCAAATGGACACTCTGTACATAATTTTCTGATATAGTGCAACTTTGTAATTTTAAATGCATAAAGAGCCGTGGTTATATAGAGATATTACCTGTTTAAAATAACATTGTTATTGTATACATTTTTAAACAGTCGAGTCGTAGAAAAAATTGGTTAATAGACTCTTCTAGTATTTATTAAAATTGTCCAGGATTTTATTAATATAAACAGTTTTTACGTTTTCTTTTTAATGAGTAATTATCTGTATTTCAATATGCCGGTAATATTATCTTATAATATATTATAATGGTATGATGTTCATACAAAAAGCTGTATGCTTCTAACTCCTAAATTTATTTTAAAACATAAGGCAAATTAAAATGGGTTTAGGTTAGTTTAACAAAATACATATAATTACAAATTTAAAGTAAAACTTTAGGTAATTATAATTTTCTCTTACACTGGGAAAAAAATAACACACGTAATATAGAAAAAATCACAAAAACTTTATAAACCATTGACAAATCAACTAAGCCGCCATACATTCCAGATTTAGTCGCTAGATCAATCGTTTTAGAGTCACTGTAATTAATACCAAAATCTAAAGTCGCGAAACGCGTGTACTAGTCATAAAAGCAAAGTTATTGTTGTACTCGACGTGCATGTGTGTTTCTAGTTATACTTGTTGGATTAGGGGTGGTTTTGAACGCTTTGTCATTTCACGTGCGCCGCCATTCAGCATTAACTCTATTGTTGTCGTAGCATTTATAATGATAGTATTCTTTATGTCAATAGCGTAAAAACGTTAGCGGGCTTACTAAAACCCACCCCGTAGTTTTAAGAGCTTATAGCATAAGAAGCTTTATTTAAAAACTGAATTTTAAGTTTCTGTTTTAAGCGTATGAAAGTTATGTAATAAATAATATTTTCTAGTAACGTACAAAGAGAAATTAAAAGGGAAAAACGATATAAAAATATATGAATTAAGCGTGAATTTAATATACACGGAAAAAAATCTGGTAAATATTTATGCAATTGTCTCTTACACAGTTACAATGTGTAGCACTATAGGCCCCAGGTACACCGTTGTAGTAAAACTCGCTCCGTTTTTGTAGCAAATAATGTTCAGTAGTATTTATTTCTTTTGTAGCAGAACTTTATGTTACCGTTTTCAATACTACTATAATATAGTCAAGAGTCATATTTGGTTACTGTTGTTAGCTACTATCATTCACTTACAAAACTTTAGGACTCGTTGATTTTCATAACAGAAAATTATTGACCAAAA
Organism: Listronotus bonariensis; assembly: GCA_014170235.1. NCBI lineage: Eukaryota > Metazoa > Arthropoda > Insecta > Coleoptera > Curculionidae > Listronotus > Listronotus bonariensis. Next base: position 35,515 of record JACEGR010003592.1, on the reverse strand, counting down.
TTATACTTAGAACGTCAATAATATACATAGTTAACACAATTTTTGCACTATTACACTCTTATAGCACACAACGCCTTTCGATTTTTTCCTGTGTAGGCAATTAAATAAATTATATAAAAAATATGGTAAACTGTTTTATTGTACTAAAAGCTACAAAATAATGCGGAAAGTCCTAGATACCAGATCGCACCAATCTTCTCATCAATCGATCGAACAACATATAAAACCGTTGGGCGTAGCATATCCAAAGCAAATCTAATGATAGAAATTTCAAGTGCCCAACGATTATTTGTCTGATAAATACCACAGATGGCAAAGAAGATTGGTGCGATCTGGTAGCTAGAGCTTACCGAAATATTTTTTAGCTTTTAATACAATTAAACCGTTTAATATATTTTTGTATATAATGTATTTTTAAGTATTTAGTTTTGTTGTTAGTTAATACTTCAAATTTTATTTAGTTTATTTAATGCCTCGCTATAACAAACCAGAACTAACCAACGATTTTATAATTCGACATTTTGTGACAAATTTTACTTTCATTTGAATACCCATATTGAGTTTTTTATAGTTTATTTATTTTCTGAAAGTTTAAATATAAACAAAATAATATTTAACTTTTTTCCAAATATTTAGCAAAACTCTTAAGAAAATTAAACCTTTTATATAATTTGAAGGACCGCTCTTGCATAATATAATAAACGTTAAGATTACTTTAAAGAAAATTAATTTAGTAAAATATTTCATATAAAATAATTAGTTTTATCAAGATTATATAAAAAAACTTTACCTACTATACAGAGACAGTCAAAAAACCTAAACATAGGTCAAAGACTTTTGGACGAAATTATAATTATTGCATAAATTTAGGTTAAAATAGGTAGAAGGCATTCAAAAAAACTAATTCCAAGTGTAAAAAAAGCGTTGAACTGTTTATGTAGTGTACTGAAATGTAGTTCTTTATCCTCATGTTAACGATTAAAACAAAACAGCATTTTTTTCTTAGTTGTGGAAAAAACAAAATGCCAAACACCTAGGGCGACACATTAAAGTAAAATAAAACATTTAAATACTCCTTATTTGCATGTAATAACACGTTTCCATTTTACTGCGTGTATTGTTATAACATTAGAAAATGATTAATCTTCAAGAAAACAGTTTTTATGCAAATAAATGAATCTTTAGTGTGGAATTAATTTATTAAAAAGATATTAAAATAGTTTTTGAAAACTACCTGCTCCTACATTTTTGTTGCCAAATATCTTCTTTAGTCTCTTTTAAATTAAGTTTTTGAAAAGAATAATGACCTATTAAAATATTTTCTTAAACAGGATGTACGGAAAGTCAACGATAATACTAAAGAGACTGATAGAACAGCTCATAAGCATCCGCAAAAACATAAATCGTTGGTTTTCGAGATATTGGCACTTGAGATACGTTAAAATCGTCTTTCTTAATCAGATTTTTGAATGTCACACCAAAACAAATTAATTATTTTTAAATTTAAATTTTAGTTTTGCAGCACTAAATACCCATTTCATTAATTAAAGACTAACACTAAGCTAAAAGTTCTTTCCGAATAATCTTCAGTGTTTCCACAAATGGACTTTAGTGCACCTGTAGGTAACTTTTTTATATTTAAGATTTTGAAAAAAAAGGATTCTTTATAAAACCTTAGGCTTTGTCTAAAATAGCAGAAGCCTTTATAATAATCGCCATATAATATACAGGGTGTTTCAGAAGTTTGAAAGTATTATAAGTGCCAATATCTTGAAGTTAATAGATTTTTACTGAGGTCATTTTATGTTTTTTCGGATGCTTATGAGTTGTTTTACAACCCCTTTGAATATTATCGTTGTATCGGGTATCCGGACACCCTATATCAATACCAAAACGTGTATATTTGTTTAAAATATGTACATACTATATATATATGTATGTGTATACGTATGTATATATATATATACATGTATATATATATATATATGTATATATATATATGTGTGCATGTATATATGTTCTAATATAAGTATTTGCTGAATTTAAAAATAAATAAAAAATAGCCCTAAATACTAAAAATTATTTGTTTTTTGTTTGTTTTGTCTTGACAGGCAGCCAGTCGCAAGTATATGTTAAATTTTAAATATAACTTGTTTCGGCTTAATAGTTTGTTCTTCTTATTTAATGAAATTTGGATAACCTTTTTTTAAAGTAAAAAAATTGATACATATTTTTGTAACGTTATAGGTATATTATTCAACTGTGTAATTTGTAAAAAAATTGAACGTTTGGTCCTACCCTGAACGTATTATAGAAAGCAATAAATTCTGATAACTGATTTAAAAGCTATAATAGTAATTTATGTAACAAGTGCATTATGATACTTTTGTTACATATGGGAAGTTTGACAGCAGGAGCCGTTAGGCGAGTGCGGCAATCCCATGAGTAAAAAATGACTTTATGCATGTGTTACATACTATATTTTAACGACCGTATATAATTTATACAAAATACCATTTTATACATGTTTTAATTATCTAAACTTATTAATTTTTATTTTTGTACAGCACGAGTCATTAAAATGCAACAAATAATCATACCTCCTTAGTGTTTTAAGAGACAATTTACTCGTCATAGTTATGCCATGATTTAAGTTTGAAAATTGTACTGTATATACTTTTGTAGAGATAATACTAAAAACGGTATAATTTCTTTCAATTTTTTAGTCATCCAAATTCATTATTACTATTAATTTTCAATAATGTCTAGTAAACTACTTGCAGGCTGTCAAATATTAAAAGTGGTGACACATGAACTAATAAAGTAGTGACGAAGTTCAAAGGACTTGACCGTGGTTCAGTTGATGTCGCGTATAATGTTACATGCATACATTCGCATTTGAAGATACTGTAGTAGGCATTGAACAAATACTAATTTAAAGTGTGAACAATGCTCGAGTGTTGAAAGGTTACACTTTATATAGTGTACTGAAATGCAGTACTTAACTTCATGTTAACGATTAGAAACAGCATTTTAACGGTCGTGGAAGATACCTATAACATTTATGTCTTTGATACATAACCCATAAAAGACTTAACGATGTAAATTGGCACCTATAGTAACAGTGGATTTTAGCGTTTTATAATTATTATTAATATCTTTACTTAATAACTATCTTTTAGCTACGCAATGCTTATTAAGGATAAAAAAGTATACTTAGTTAAGAATTATTATAATTATATAAATATTATAAATAATATTAAATAACTACAATTTATGAACCAAAAATGCTTTTTTAAATTCATAAAAGAATATTATGAACCATAAAAGTTCTATGATAATAGATTTGCTTACTTTCACAATAAACATTTAGCTGACAAAATCAATGTACAATTTGTAATATTTAAAATAAGCTTAACGTCGAATAAAATTTATTTAGTATAAGGGTAATAGGTAAGTAGCTATCTAAAAATGTTTGAAACATACAGGGTGTCTAAAAGGTGCGAATAAAAAGCTACCGCAAATTCCTGAGGCCTAAATATTATGAGGATTTAAGCCAACTTACCTTAGTCCAAAAGTAGAGTATTTTAGAGTTACAGGGTGTTAATTAGATTATTTGGCTTAAGGAGGTTTTGAGAGGTGAAATATAAGGATATGCTTTTATTTTATTGTAAAATGTGGAGGGAGCCCACTGCGGTATCTTGAACAAAAATAAACGACAGATCTTTTTAAGCCACTCTGTATATAACGTTTAAATAAAAATTATTATTCTTTACAATTTTTTACATACAAAAGGTATACGTGGTAAATGTTGATTTAAGCAGCCATTTTTGACATATGTGGACTTTAAAAAACATCTCCTAAAATAGACAGGTCTAAGTTATACAGGGTGTTTGAAAATAAATTAATAATCTTTAAATTGAGTAATTTAAGGAGAAAAGTTTAGATAAACCTATGTCCTTAATGCCTATTAAAATACAGAATGGTAAAGTTTTTATAAAAATAAACTTTTTACCACTCTGTATCTCAAATGTTAAAACATTTAGAACGTAGGTTTGTTTAAACTTTTCTTCCTAAAATACCCAGAGATTTAAACCTTTAAAAATTGGCATCTAATTTTAAAACACCCTGTAGAGCTACATGACAATTTTTTAAAATTTACATATCTAAAAACGGCTGTCTAAATTAACTTATAACTCCTATATCTTTTTAATGTAAAACATGTTAAAGCATAAAAATAAAAATTTAAATGTTACATGTAAAGTGGCTTAAGAGGTTATTTCGTTTTTAATTTGTATAGGAAACTGTAGATGGGCTCTAAGGTTTATAAAAAATTGATACCCCTTACCAAATTTTGTGATAATACTATATTATATAATAACATAATAATAATATTTTATTAATAAAATTATTTATAAGAAACTAAATTTAGAATAATTTTTTGACACACTCTTTCTCGGAAACCATCCACTGGACTAAGGTAAGTTGGGTTACATCGTCATATTTTAGCCTCAGGAATGTGTGGTAGCTTCTTTTTCCCATCTTTTAAAGATACCCTGTATATAATTTGAAACACTAAAAAATATAAAATTTAATCTTTAGCTTACACAAAATAACAAATATATAAAATTATTACAATTATAATGTTTTAAAAATTAAACATATTTAGGTATGAACCAAGGTGCAAAAAGAGTATTGCTATGACACTAAACAGCTAATAGATGTGACGACATTAGAGTCCTTTTTTAACAAATTTAAATATAGAATTGTTAAAGTCTTTTTAATTCACTCTTTACTCATAATTATGAACACGATTAACTCGATATTACAAAACACTATACTTTGTTCACTATAAATTGAGAAAAACACCTAAACAAAAATGTATTTCATTGGTTTAAAAAGTCAGTAACCCTAGTTACCACAATAAAAGAATATATTTTATTGGTATAAAACGGCAGTAACCGGAGTTATTTACTAGGTATTCATTAACAATTTATAGTTGCCAAAGTATAGAAAATAGGTGTGTGCGAATAATTCGAACTTACGAATAATTTGTATCGAATCGAATATCAATATTCGATTCGAAACTCAAATCGAATAATTCGTAAATTCGAATTATTTGAAAGTTCCCGAATAATTCGAAAAATTTCGAATAATTCGAGAAATTTCGATATAATTTCGAATAATTCGAGAATTTATTCGAATTTTTCGAATTATTGCGAATTATTGTAGTAATCGCGAATTTTCGAGGATATTGAATTTAGGATTTGTTATGCGTGATATTTAAATATAAATTTGACAAATAATAACATTTTATATAAACCAAAAAATTTAATTAGATAAATAAAACAATTATTATGAAAATTAACTACAAATTCTTGTTCAAAAATAATAAATATGAAACTGAATCTGGTGATAACAAAGTTCGTTTATCAGATACAAATATCACCAGCAGTAGAGAACAATCGTTCACTTTCAGCAGAAGTACAAGGTATACATATATAGTATGGTATATGTATATAGTAAGCAAATGAATATACACACAGTATTTAAAACTTAAAATTGACCAGGTTTTTGTGCACTATACAGGGTGTAACAAAAATTTGTAAATAAAACAACGTTCTTCTCAAGAACAATATGTTTTTAATTAAATATTTTAAATAAAAAAAGAGTATTTTGAAATTTTTTAATTCCTATTTACAGGATGTTTAGGTATATCCGGCCAACAAAAGTAAGGCTAAATTGTAAGGTATAAATATACATATACATACATTTTGGGCTTTTAAAAAATACCCTTAATTCAATGTATTTAAAATGTTGAAATTTATTGTATTTTGCATATTCATCATACAGGGTCATTTCATAAATCTGTTACTAAACTTGAAAAATAATTTATCTTTTGCATTTTGTACAGGGTCTTTCAAAAATTTTATAATAAAAATATAAAAAGAGGATTTTATTTATATATATATTTATATTAAAATAAAAAATTAAGCAATTTTCTTCTTCAGATAATTAGTTTTTAATCAAAAAGGATATTATGGGTCTGTAGAATATTTTGATGCCCGATGTTATGGAATCTCAAATAAAGAATCCATTCATGTTTTCATAATTAATGAATAGTTCGCGTTTTTCGTGAAATTAAAAAAACTGAATTATTCGAAAATTTTAAATTTATTCGAAATTTTTCGACTTATTCCAAATTTTTGTTCTTAATTTTTTTACAATAAGAAATTAATGTCATTTAACGTAACGACCTTTTTGTTCGTCGTAACAAAATTGCAAGTGTTCAGGGGCGTCACACTACAAATAAGTTTGGTAAACCCTGGTACAGTCTATGAATATGCAATTATATGGATTTTTTTGTTAAAAACTAAGCAGGATAAGAGAAAAAAATTAAATTTGTATTTAAATTTGAATACTAAAAATAAGTGAGTAAATAAAATTGCATAAAAGTCATTTTTGTCCCAAATATTCTTTCTGCCGCTCTAGACGCCACTGGAAATTTAATAAGTCAGTGATTTATAGGCTCCTTAATTAATACCACCGCTAAATAAAACATTTTTTAACTTATTCGAAATTTTGCGAATTACTCGTTGAATTTCAAATAATTCGAAAATTCGAATTATTCGATTCGATCGATATTCGCACACCCCTAATAGAAAAATAACGATATTTTTTTAAAAGGTGCCCTTAACGTCACATCTATCAACTGTCAAATGAAATTTGGGTCATCTTCTCTCTAAGCACCTCAGGTATGAACTTCTCCAATACGCCTTGCTACATATTTATTATTTTGCTTAGGTGTACATTTCTTTGCAACACACTCTGCAAACTGACAACTAAGCATACAAAGTTCTCTTTTAAGAATGTTATAATTATCCTGAATACAAATTAGACCTTTTGCAAAAACTGTAGCTTTTAAGTTTTCGATTGTCCGAAATATATTCTCTTTTTTCTTGGTTATTTCAAAAGTGTTTTTTTCAAAGACAATTCTAATTGGTTTGAATTGAACCTATGTTTTGCTATGCATTTTTTCCTTTGCATGGGTAAAGATATTGATAATTGTTTTGCTTCTAATAATTTGTCCTGTATATGACAAGGTATATTTTTGCACTGATGTAAACCGTATAAGTCCAAATTTTTAGATGTAATTTTAATTCCTTTAACGCAGTTGGTAATGGAGCGATTTACTGCATGTGCTTCTAAGAGCTTGTTTTTAACTAATATTTTAATTTCTTTTCCATTGGTTTTAATTTTTCTATTAAAATATTCCAGCACTGCGTCTAATTTATTTGCTTCATGCGAAATTTCTTCTCTTTTTATAGTAATTGTAAATTCAGTAGTAACTTGAAGTTGTAGAAATTTAGTTTTGTATTCGTCAACAAGAATTGTTTCATTTGATAGCTAAAAACAAATAAACCTTTTATTACATATAAACATTTTTTGACATAACTAACAACAAATATAATAATTTTTTTATTTAATAAAAATAATTTTAAGTATTTCGTTCAAATTTAAAACTTTAAAAACACACTATTCCGAAATATTTGATTTGGATAATAATGAATTTATTGTGGTACTTGTTGTAAGATAATTCTTAAATATTAAAACACAAGTAAATAAAAATAGATTTAAAAAAGTACTTAAATTAATTTAATAAATAAATAAATACAATTTTTATGCTTTTGTATAGTCCACGGCTTCCCAAACTGTAATTCGCGACGCCTTGGGACCTCGAAGTGTCTTTCCAGGGGCGTCCCTTGTCGATGGGACAAAGTAGAAATTTTAGAAGAAAACTAGATAAAAGGAATATTTTTTTAAATAAAAACTTTTTTTGCTGTACAACTTTTTTGTTAGGATAAGACATAAAAATCAATTTATAATAGCTATCCCAGTCCTAATGATACATGGGAAGGGGCTCAAAGTATGGGAAAAAGGAAAGTAAAACTGAAATTATTTACAGTTAAATTTTTTTTTGTTCTTAATTTTTTACAATAAAAAATTAAGGTCCATAAAAAAATTAAGTTTGTATTTAAATTTGAATATTAAAAAATTAGTAAGTAAATAAAAATTGCATAAAAGTCATTTTTGGCACACTGGGTTAATTTTATTTATTAAACACCACAAACATTACCCCTACCCAGTGACGTATTTATCAAAATTCTGATTAGTAGGCTGAAGCCTATGGCGGCGTTTTTAGGGGTCGGCAGACGTGTTTTAGGGGGCGGCAGATTTTGTACTTTTGTGGATTTCGATTTTAAATTTGTACGTACAATTGAAAGAAATGAAAGTGAGGTTCTTCTTCAAAAAAATTGTTTAGCAGTTAGTTTCATTTTTGTGTAAGTAATTGCTAAAAGTGCTACAATTCTGAATCTTTAAAAATGTAAAATTTTTGGTTAAAATTTAAATAAAAGGTATTGTCGGGTCACCCGCGATATGTTTTGATAGATAGTGGTAAAATAATATTAATGGTACTAGTATTTGTATTGAAACAAAAATAACAGTATAAATTAAATAAAATATTTTTATATCTACGCTATATTTATTTATACCTACATTAAAAAGCAAAAATTTTAACCATTAAATAACTTTTTCCTTAATAAATTAATAAAATAAAGCAGCAATTTACTTACATGAACAAATACAATTACAATCAACCATATTCTGCATAACATACTGATAAAGATGCACCACATTTTAAATACATAGCAATAATATAAAATACTTTATTTAACAAATATATGCTATTTTAGAAGTTGACACACGGCAATTGTTTATTTTCATTTACCGGAATTTCGAAATATTTATAACATCTTATCTTTTCACAAAGGTGTTTTATCCAAATATACAATAATCCATATATTATGTGTTTTTAACTTAAATTTTAAATTTATAAGGAGCTACACCATCACCATTTAAATTAAACGGCATTAAGTAGATTATTTTACAATTACTTTACATGCAGGCTATCCGAAAATTCAACAATAACAGTAAAAGAGCTGATGGCAAAACCTATAAGCATTCAGAAAAATATAAAGTGAGCTCAGTAAAAAATCGTTGGTTTTTGAGATAAAGGCATTGTCTATTTGGATAAAAATTTTGATTGTCACAACTAAATGTTAATTTTAATTTTAGTATTGCAACACTAAGTAGCGAAGCAAGTGATCAAAGACTAACATTAAGCTAAAAGTTCTTACTGAAAAATCTATAGTGTGTCTTCTTTATTATTGATATTTCGAAAAAAGTTATTCTTTGTTAAAACCTTTGCTTCATTTGAAATAACAAAAGCGTTAATAGGAATCGTCATATCGTCGGGGAGAGTGCAAATCCGCGTAACTCGCATTGGATAACTCCGCGTGTGTCACAAATGTAGCTAATTTGATTATTACTTTAATTGATAAGGAAGAATTTGCCAATTTGCCCTTAAAATAACGATGTTAAAAGGTTTAAAACTTCCCATGTAAAATTTGATCAAACGTTAATACGCGGTCTTTACCGCGATAATTTCGATGTTTTGCACTATCCCCGACGATATAATAAACAGGGTGATTTAAAATTGTAAAGATTTTATAAATCGCCAATACCTCGAAAATCACCGACTTTTTAGTGGGGTCATTTTATGTTCTTAATATTATCTTTAAATTTCCAGACATCCTGTTTATTTGAATTTACAAATAAAAATAGAAAAGTACGGTAAAAATGTTATTATCCTATAATCGTGTATTCTGGTAGTTATCTTATGAGGGTATTTTTAAAAGAAATGTTAACAAGGTTAAATAAATTACTTTTTTAATATAAATTTTTAGCTTCTCTGCAACCATAAGTATTTGTTGAATATGCTTATTCTTTAAAACAATATCGGGCATGTCAGGAGCACGGCCAACTGTTAGAAAAGAAGGATTAAGGGGGAAAAATTGTCAGCAAATAATTCAGAAATAGGTTGACTTATCCTTTAAAACTAAAAGTAATTTTAAGTGTTGACTGATGCCAAAGAAGTAGGTTTTCTGCCATTCGTACAAAATGGTTGAGCTTAATCTTTAACGCACTCTTTAGCTTTTGATGTACTTTGAAATTACTGCTTCCGAAGGTTTTAGATAATTTGCCCTGGGGTCATTTAAAATAGATGCTAACTAATTTATATTGTAGACTTTAAAATGTCTAAAAAACGATTTTGTTTGGTGAAAAATTATCAAATTTAAGTAATTAGAGCAGGAACATTTCGATGAGGATCGTTGAATACGGCAAATAAGTTTGGTAAAAACTTAAGTTCAAATTAAAGCCAAAGTTAGGCCTAACCAAATCTGGGTGTAAAATGCACATATGCTGCCGAGAGAAAAAAAAAATAAAAAAATCTTACTAATAAAAATAAGGTGTCTAATTAAAGTTCTAAAAATGAATTGATTTTAAGATTTAAAAAAGGATGGAGTTGTATCATATTGGAGTTGATCCAAAAGATATTTGCATAGGAAATATTAATTTTATACCAGAAAGCATCCTTTACTATTAGGGGTGCAATAAGGGAGGAGGGGCTAGTGGGGCTTAGCCTTTCCAAGGCGGTGATTAGCCCCCAAAATTATTGAGCATTTAAAATGTAATAGTGTTTTTATCCAATATACCCCATAAACTGGGGCTTAAGTCCCCCAAAAACCAGCGATTTGTTGCGCCATTTTTACTATGGCAGTTGGCTAAAAAGTTATTTAACCTTAAAGACACTTTACTGTTTGGTGTTACCTTGTTATTTATTCTAAAAGGCACGTATTCTCTTTGGGGTATACAAGGAGAAAGATAAAAAAAAAAAAAAGAAAAGAACAAAAACTGAAATAACACCTATAACTAGTATAGAGACGGCTATTAACAATCTTTAAATGGTCATATGAGCCAGTCAGGAAAGCTTCTGACCTGCTAAAGCTTACGTATTGTCCAAGCTACGAGTAAAACTTTTATTTATTTAGTTAATAATTTTAATTTTAATAATATTTTTAAGACTGCTTCTAATAAACCATTTGACTTTAATTATTTTGATAACATAGATATGTTTTTTTATATAAATTAGTGCAGCGCCTTAAGAATGATTTTCACGTTATTAATATACTTTGTTATTAAAAGTAGCAAAATAACAATGTTATCAGTTGATTTATAAGATCTGAGCTGTGTTGAAATTTACATATGTATGTATGTATATTTGTGTATACATTCATGTTGTAATAAAATGTTTAAACACAATATTTAAAAATTATTATAATTAGGTAGAAATTTGGTAATAACTAATACCAAAACTTAAAATATACAGTGAGGTTTTAAAGTCCGTCGCCCTCCGTCTAACTTCTGGACCGGTTTGTATATTTTTATGAAACTTGAAACGATAATTTATAACCAAGGTCTACATTTTTTGATATATCAATGGCAGCTCTAAATGTCATGGTAACAGCTGCGCGTCATGTTGTAAAAAAATAATGGAAAGAAAACTGTGACACATCATTTTTAAATGAGTACTTTATGATTCTAGAATACAGGATAATTAAACTTAAGCCGGCACTATTGGTAACTTCTTTATTATTAAATACCACATTTGAATATGGCTATTTATATTTGAAAATTATGTTAAATTTGCATTATATCTACTATTTTTAGATTTGGATGTCCATATTTTCAAAACTGTAAGAGAAAGGCATAATGAATGTGGTATTTTCCTAAAGCTTATTAAAATACATATTTAATGGTGATGTAATATATATGGAGTTTTATTTAAAAATACCAGTGTACTATTAAATTCTTGAGGATGGCCATATATCCGAAACTATTAAATATTGGATATGTCGCACATGTCGACAATTTTAAAGTTCTTGATCTTTTAAATAGTGATATATTATGTAAGGTGGTTGATTTAAAAAAGTACATTTTTGCAATATATCAAAAACCCGACGTTTAATTGTTTTTTGTTTGCGGCACGTTAATCAGCGAAAAAGTATTACAACTTTAATCATTTTACCAGCTTTCTATCATCAATAATAAAGAAGTTGGCAATAGTGCCGACACAAGTTTAATCATCTTGTATAAAGTCAATACCTTTACTTACTATGAAATGGCGGAACCTAAAAAATTACCTTAATAACTTACTTGGATGGTCATATTTATGAAATGAATCCAGTTAGATGTACTTATTGTGTATTGTGTTCGTATTTTCATAAAGCTCTTTTAAAGATCTTTTTAAGTATGCAGGGTAAAATAAAAGTTAATTTTTTTAACAAAACCTTTTACATTATATCATCATTTAAAGGATCTGTTTATCTTTAAAGTTAAGCTATGTTTTATTAGGTAAAGGTATTTACTTTTACTCTAGGGTAATGGTCAGGAGCTTTAAACTATGTATCACAAGACCTATTTTTTCATTTTTTTTTCGCAATGGGTCTCCTAGCTGTGAATTTGACATTTAGAGCTGTCATTAATATGTCAAAAAATGCATATCCTAATATAAATTATCTTTTAAAGTTTTATTAAAATATACCAAAATGTTCAGAAGTTTAAAGAGGGCGACGAACTTTAGGACCTTACTATATAATATTCTTTTAAAAGTTACTTATTTACTTTTTTTAAATTAAACTGTCAGATAAAAATATGTATGCATAAATTAATTCTATAACGTACCAATAAATTATTTTATTTTTTTGTTGATTTCTTGGGGTATGTAGTCCTTTTAATTAAAATATATATATATATATATATATATATATATATATATATATATATATATATATATATATATATATATATTACTTTGCATAAATGCAATTTTCATTGACGTGGCATCACAAGCCTTTATCAAAATAAGATTTTCAAAACACTGCAAATAAATATTTTAAAATTAGGTGGTACAATACAATACTATAAAAACAATCGCTTACCTTAAAATATAGTACAAAACAATTCTTACAAGTCAAATCACATTAACACACTTAAAACAAATCAAAATAATTTGACGTGAGGAATTGTTTTGTACTGTTTTGGGGTAATTGAATAATAATTTGCAGTGTTTGGACCATTTTATTTTAATAAAGGCTTGGGATGCCAGCCGAAACCTCAATAAAAATTGCATTCATGCAAAATATATATATATATATATATATATATATATATATATATATATATATATATATATATATATGGTTAAATTAAAAGGACTGCATAACCCAAGAAATCAACAAAAATATACGTTTTTAGTCCAAGAAAACATATTATCTAAAATAAATGATTTTATATATTTTAAAAATCATTTTACACGAAAATGTTACCTTTTGCAAAAACAATATTTAACACAAAATAAATAAAATTATTTGGTCACAATGTCTTTTGTCAAAGTGTAAAAAATTGTAATAATTATTTTTTTAAAAAACATAAATGTAATTTAAAAATAATGTGTTATTTAAGCTACATTAAAAAAAGTTACCTACAAACATTAAAAAATATTTAATAAACTCACAAGGGAGCAAAAACTTTACATAGAGGTAAAAAAGTACCTAAGTAATTAAAAACACACTCTTCAAAAACAATATGAACTAAATAAAACAAATAAGAAAACGTCACTATAGTATCTCCTTGAAAAATGGCTTTCATTTAAAACTTCTTGGGAGGTACAAATTAGATGTTACGCCTTTTTAGTTAAATTCCTACTACCGGAGCTGGCGCTACTAAAATTAAAGAAACAAAATTTTTAATTAAATACTGAATGTAAAAAACAAGAAAGATAAATAGAGAAATAGATTCGTTACATTTTTTAAGTTAGGACTGGAAGGTAGGACATTAGCCCAAAAAAGTTTTTCTTTTCTAATTATTTCTATTTTGTTTTTGTACTTTTAAATAATAAAAAAATATTTACCTAAATAAAAGCTTTTCTAGGACTCTTCTTTGAAGGTGGTAGATAATGTCTTGTTTTCAATAATACTACCTTCTTGGACTTTCATTGTTTTTATTTTTAACTGATGACGACGTTTTAGATGATATCTATTTACAACCGTTTTAACTGATATACCGAGTGCCCACGAAATCACTTTCCGGCTGCCATTTTTTATTTCTTAATCGATACTGACGAAATTTGGTAGGGTTGTTAGACTTACGAAGAGTCATTTTTAGGTGTATACGATAGACCTTTATGACTTCCGGTTTCACCGGAAGTAACTTAAACTTTAGATTTTTAAATGGGACACCCTGTGGATTGTTGTTTTTTGGATTCTTCAGATCATTTTTAGTCGAAATACAATAGTTTTAAAACAAATTTTGGTTAATTTTTTTTTAAATAATATTTTTCATTTAAATCTAGAGTGATGATCATTAATCACTCCTCATACCTTAGTTACTTTCAGTAAAATACGAAATTCATTTTATCTTTTAAACTTTTTTATCAGAGGGCTCTAAACTTTACTTTTTTACTTTTTTACCCTAGCTGAAAAAACAAAATAGGATCACATCACTTTCGTAAATGCAGTATTTTAAAGCGAGTCCAACGACGTAAAACACTAAGACACTTTACTTTATTTTCTTTTAAAAAACAACATTTATTATGTAGGTTAATGATTTTTTGATACTAAATGGCGCACTTCACAATTTATCGTAGTTGCCATGAAAACAGAAACTAATAGAATATGTTAAAAACAATGGCTTGTGTTCCGTTAAAAGTTTAAAAAATATGAACATTACTTTGTGTTTATGTATTTCCTACGATGTTAAAATAATTTTAGGTTAAATTTGTTTTGAAACAATAAAAAGTTATCCAAGAACCAAATTTACCTTAAAATTATTTTTACATCGTAGGAGATAAAAACACACAAAATTATGATTTTATTTTTTAAACTTTTAACGCAACAGAAACAATTGTTTTCACAACAAATTCTATTAGTATGTGTTTTTATGGCAACTACGATAAATTGCGACGTACGCTATTCAGTATTAAAAAGATCAATTACTTACATATTAATTGTTGTATTTTAAAACAAAAGTAAAGTATAGTGTCGTAGTGTTTTACATCGTTGGATTCGCTTTAAATTACTCATTTAGAAATGTTATGAAAGTGATATGGTCCTATTTTTGTTTTTGAGCTAGGGTAAAAAAAGTAAAAAGTGAAGGCCCTTTAGTAAGAAAGTTTAAAAAGATTAAATCAATTTCGTATTTTTCTGAAAGTAAGTAAAGTATGAGAAGTGATTTTAAAATGATCATGGCACTCTAGATGTAAAATAAAAATTTAAAATAAAAATAAAATTTGACCAAATATTGTTTTAAAAATATTGTATTTTAACTAAAAATGATCTGAAGAATAAAAATATATATATATATATATATATATATATATATATATATATATATAATTTATTTATCTTTCTTAAACCATAAACCAATAATTATTTATTTATTTTTCTTGGGTATAGGTTTTTTTGGTTATAGGTTCACATCTTATTTTGATTTAATAAAAATAAAAGAGTATCTATTGTAGGAATTCTTTTTTTTATAATTAAGGAAGCAATAACAACCTTCTTGCATATGGCTTATCAATGACCCCGGGGTATTCCATTTTCTTTTGGAGACTCCGTAATTTTTAAACAACCAACCATAGTAGCCGAATTCTTAGAGGGTATTTTTTATTTATTAATTTTTACAGTCATTGATGAGCCATATGCCCAAAGAACTTTACCTTTTATTAATGTATTTATATCAAGGCTCAAGAACCATTCACTTTTATATATATATATAGGGTATCCCATTTAAAAATCATAACTTCCAGTCATTTCCGCTGAAACCGGAAGTCGTAAAAACCTATCATATAAACCTAAAAATGACTTTTTTAGTCTAACAACCTTCCTAAATTTTGTCAGTATCGATTAAGAAATAAAAAAGTGATCTCGTGGGCATCCGGTATAATGAGTAAAAGTTTTAAACCAGAAGTGATAAACAAAAAACATTATATATAAAATTCGCGTCTCATGACACACTATCAAATCCTAAAATTTAAAAGGTATACTCTTTCACTGAAAGAAATTAAATGCTAGATAGTAGTTTCGTTGTTAACCGGTTAGAAATTACTATTAGCTTATAAATAACTAATAAATTTATCCAAAAACTCTATTATACTAAAAAGATGGTCTAATTATAAAACACACTGTATATCATTTGCAACACACTTGTATTACTTAAGGCAAGCGACTTCAATTTTCAGGTCTCTTACTCATGCGGTTAGAGTGTTTACTGACCCCTAAACTTTACCATAAAATAACGTTTTTCTCATCTGTTGCCTTCTTATCGAATGCCTGTAGTTTACTTTGCCATTTAATAAAATTTAAATGAGCTTTAACATTTATGTAAAAGATAATCAGATTGTGGATATATTTTAAAAATATCCAAAAATGTGTGTTAGAGCAAATCTTCTATATGTATTTTTGTCGTCAATTTAATCAAATTTGATTGTTAAATTATAAATTTTGCAAAAATATAGGGGGCATCTAAAAGCCTTGTATAAAAAACTGTAATGTGGGAAAGTTTTGAGTTATGAGATTTACAATAATAGTACAAACAGAGTGTTCACTTTTGAAACTTGTTTTTTCCGTCAGGGTGGGATATGCAAATAAAAAAAACAACAGTTAATCGTAAATTTTAAAATATTTTTTTTAATAGTGTTTTCCTTAAGAATGGAGTATACAGGGTATCTTAAAAATGCAAATATAATTGGTGCCACAAATTCCTGAGGCTAAAATAAGACGATCTCATCGAAGGTACAGGGTGTCAAAAGTTAAATCTGGTTTTAATATTTTAATAGTAATTTCGTCAATAAGAGAAGTATTGTAACAATATTTGGAGGGGCTTTAAAGGGTAAAAAGTTATAACTTTTTATCAAATTCATAATTAACTCTAGAGGGCGCCACGTGCAATGCTGGGCTAAAGGTATAACTTATCAATAAAAATTTAATTTGCAAACTTGCATGTGGTTATTTTTAAAACTAATAATAATATCACTTACTTTTAAAATATGCAAAGCAGCATATTTCTCTGCTTTTCCTATCAAAGTTAAAATTATTATCATACTTAATAATGTTTTTATAAAAAGGTAATAATCTCTGCAGGAAACTAATTTAGAGAAAATTACAAGAAAACAAACACCCAAATCAACTGAAATAAAAAATGAGGCTTCTTTAATTGAATTGTCTCATTGATTCGGACCACCGTGAGTCCGTTTCAACGCGTATTTATTCCCTAATCAAGTGGGCTTTGTTTATGTTCAATCTTGGCTGTTTATTCGACTGAGCCGTGTTCCTCTCAGTAGCTAACTTGATTTGAATTGCAATACAACCAAACATAAATCGAATCAAACATTGGCATTTATTTAAAGTGGTGACTATAATTTAGATCACTGGGTATAGACTTTTCTCATCGACCAGAAAAGATAACACTATACGGGGCACAATCAATTAATTCGTATTCAATAACTATTATTATATCCAAGGAAAGGTTCAATAAATAACTTACTAATAATTATACTACAGCCTACTACACATAAACTAATGTATTTAGGACATTTAGGACAGACAGTTGCGGGGTATTCCTTGATACCTCTTAGTTTAAAAATATTATTTCTTGCGAGGAAATCTATAATAAAACTAACCAGAGTTAACTCACCAAAAGGAGTTGTTGCAGTGGCGTAGCTACTATGGGGCCGGGCGGGGCAGTGCCCTGGGGCCCTCAAGCTCAGGGAAGGCCTCTTGGAGTTGAGAGGGGCCCCGGGCTTGGTACCAAAATAACAAATGCGGTAATGAATAAAGATGAAAACCTTTTTTGCTTTCAAAATACTTTGGGGTGGTCTGTCCCAAACGTCCCATCCCACAATGGGGATTTTAAAAGTCCTTTCCCCCTTATTCTAATAACGAGACCAAATATGGAGATTTGGATAAAAAGAATTAAAAGCTATCACTGAAACCACTCAATTGTTTTTTTTAAAAAGGAAAGGGACTACTTTACTTTTAAATTTTTTTTTATTACATAAATAAACAATTCATGTAGTCAACAATAATTATTCTTCTTCGCTTCCATGAGCTGAGCATCTAGTACACAGACAAGGAGGCAGTAACGACGCAAGGCCGCTGGCTGATGTTAGCCCTTGGTAAACTCCATGATTTTATATAATAATTATTAAACCGCTGTCCAGAAGTGACTTTTCAGTGGTCTTTCGAGATATTGCATTGGCTGGGGCCTTGAAGTACTTTTATTTGAAATTTATTTATATGAAAGATTGACTTTATGGCATTTTGGTATTACTGAAAAAAGGCAAAAACCAGTTTTACATTTAAGGAACAACGATTACAGTTTAACGATTAGTATATGTTTGGCTAATCGTGTTATATTTCGGTTGTCTCTCGGACTTTTTTAAGTGGAGAAAGAGTTTTTATGCTAGATGGTCGGGCTTACAGGTGCTCGTAATACAAAGGTAATCGATGATATATTGGTTTGTGAGTAATGGTGTTATCCAGATCGTAGCGAATGGCAGTGAGATTTACTGTGAGTGGTGATGCTGAGATTTTTGTTCTATAAAATTTATCGCTTAGAGCATGTACGTACTCACGTATTCTCTCAGTTTCGGTTAGTTCGTGCAGCACTTGTATCGATATGTACCGACTGGAGGAAGTTACCCCTCTTAGGATTTTGTTTTGTTGTATCTGAAGCCTAGAAAATTGGGTATCGGACATGGAGCACCATACCGGTGATGCGTAGGTCATCATCAGCCGAATAATCTGCTTGTAAATAAGAAGCTTATTTCGTGGTGACAATGGGGATCTTGGTGAGAGTAAAGAATATAGGCTTCGTGTAGCTAGAAAAGCCTTTTTTACTGTTGCTGTTGTATGCTGCATAAACGACAATCTCTCATCTATGGTCACACCCAGATACTTGGCTGTTCTGGTAGGTACTATGGGTATTCCTTCAATAACGATTGGTTCTAAAATGCGGTGGTTGGTAAACTTTTTGGTTAACACCGTGCACACGGTTTTACTAGCGTTAATCTCGACCTTCCATTTACGGTAATACGGTTGAAGAATATTCATGTGCATCTGAATATGACGCTTGGCTGCTTGAGCATAGAATGATCGAGCATAGATGAGGGTATCGTCAGCAAACAGTGCAAGTTTGGTATTGGGGTAGGTAGGGATATCGGCCGTGTAGGGGTTATACAGGAGAGGGGAGAGGACAGTTCCCTGAGGGACACCCGCCTCAAGCTGTTTGATGCTTGACAGAGCGCCCTCCGCCCTAATCTGCATAGTTCTACCGCTGATATAGGAGTGCAGGAGTGAAATGAGGTACAAGGGTAGATTGTGTACTACCAGAAGCTTATAAATAAGGCCACTATGCCATACCGTATCGAATGCCCTTTTAATATCCAGGAGTAGCATTACCGTGTTCATCTTTAGATTTGATGCGTCATGGGTATCTTGTGTCACTCTTGCTGACAGGTTGGATGCAAACCTGGTGTAAAACCGAACTGTTCTTGGGGTAATTTTATATTTGTGGATCTTATAATAGGTAGTATAGCATTATCTGTTACTTTTGACATGGAATCTACAAGTGTAATGGGTATGTAGGAATTTGGGTCTGTAGGGTCCTTGCCAGGTTTTAAAATGGGTATCACAATAGCCCTTTTCCAAGCCTCTGGAAAGTATTGAAGAAAAATGATTTAATTAATAATATGTGTAAATTGTACTATAGCTTTCATCGGTAAATTTTTTAAAAGAATGTTTGCGATTTTATCCGGTCCTGGGGCTTTGTTATTTGGTAGCAATTTTAAAATTTTTATAATTTCTCGCGGTCTTCGATGCAAGCGTATGAGCACACTAGGAGGGATAGGGTACTTGTGAGAGGTTATCTTACTAGCTACTTTAGAAATATTGCGTTGTTCCTCAGTAGCATCTGGGGGCATCGACAGACTTCCGCTAGGTTGTCTGCCGGAACGTTGGCTTTATTATTTGATGTTTGTACTGTGTTATCTACAAGGTTTGGAATTTTATTATATCTATTTTTAAGCGTTTAGTTAACCTCTGGAGGGAGTTATTCTGTGTGGACAGGCCCCTTAAGGTGTTTGACCAAGCGTAATTGCGATGGATAGCGATTTTGCTTCGAATTTGGGCTTGCAGGAGAGTAAAATGGTCGTAGTCTTCTAAGTCGGCGCCAAATGTTGTTTTTAGTAGAAATGAGGTATAGGATATTTTGGGGGAGCCTATCCTCGTTGCTTTTAATAGGAATGATCTTGTGACTTGATCCCTAGCGTTTTGTATGTTTAGGACCAGTTTAGATACTGCCGATTGTAGCTCTTCAGGTGAATCAATATTGCTGTCTATAGTGGTATTCTCATTTAGTATATCTTTAAAAGTTCTCCAATTTACATTTTTATAAACGTATGTCATCGGACCCGTTTCGTGTTAAATCGTGTTTGCAGTTCTAGCAAAACAGGCACGTGGTCCGACGACAGTTCGTTTACGGTGACGGGGTCTGTTATATTTAAAATACTCTTATTGACAGCAATATCAATGCACGAAGGAGTTGTGTTATTTGATGGATAGTGAGTTGGGGTAGTGGGTGTTGGTTCTATAACTTGTAGGTTATTCTCGGTTGTATATTCGTACAACAAAGCATCGTTTCTGTTGTTACGTCGGTTGTACCACATGGTATGTCTGGCGTTTAGGTCGCCAAGCAATAAAGCTCTCGCATGTTGTGGGAAAAAGGCATCTAAATCTCTTAAATGTAAAAGGGAGACACATTGCACCTCATTTTCAATGCACCTATTTACTTTACACTGTTTTGTTTTAAAAAATAAATTTAGCCATTCAGACTTAGAACTGCTGGGCCGATTTTCAACGAAAAAGTGGTCTTAAGTAGAAAACTATTAAGTCATTAAAACGAGATATCAAATTACCCCCTTTCAATTAAAAAACAAATTTGTAGAGGTCTTATGTCACTAGGTCACGTAATGAAATTTATTTTTATCTCAAAGCGTAGTATAATAAAAGAAAAAGAAAGGCAAGTTTTAAATTAAATAAAAATGGGCATAATAAAAACCGACATGTAAAAAAGGTAATTATTTATAAGTTTAGGCTAGGGCTTAAACATTTTGAAACGGTTAAGTAGATTTTAAAAAATAAAGGGGTTCTGCCTAAAAAATCATAAGGCTTTAAAAAAAATCGACAGTCCCCCTTAGTAACTGGACCGTGTAACCACGGAAATGTCTACGCAAAAAGTAGTTACGTGACACCCTTTTACCTAAATTTTACCCGATCTGAATTTCTCGTCCCATTAAAACGACAAAGAGAGGAGGAAAACTTTTAAAATCCTAAGTGTATAAATTCTGCCCTTGTGTTTTAAATCCTAGAAGAATTTATAAAATTGTTTTTTACATGATTTTTATGTTTGTAGGGGTCATTTGATTCTGAATATGTTGGCCTACCTATCTAGTTAAACATTTGAGCCTTACCAGCAAATGATATTTCTCATGATTAGATTTTTTTATGATTGCCCAGCTTTAAAGTATAAAGTACTTCTCTTTCCTTAAATATATTTCCGCTCAAGCTTACGCAACCCAGAATATAAAAGCTTCTTTTCTTGGCTCTCCAGTTTTCTTTCCACTCGACGTATATCAGTAACTCTAAGTGACCACTTTTTATTGCTTTAAAGTTAATGCTGGAGTGCCTTAGGACATATTACCGACAGTATACTTTAATAGCTATTTACCTGGTAGCTGGTGGTAACGAAATGGGAAAAGTAAATTTACCACTTAATTTTTAAGGGTGATTTATGTCTAAACCGTTGGATTTAGCGAGGTAAATCAAGAGTAGTTTTTTTAATGGCCTTCTATCAGTCTTTCAGAAAACATGTCAAAATCTACCGTAGCTGTCAACACTAAAAAATTATGTCAAAAAACAATTTGAACCAGATATATGATGGATATGATAGATAACCTGAAAACAACTTAAGGTGAAGTGGGGTAAATGTGTAAATGGGGCAAATGTGATGGTGATACCCCAAATTAATATTAAGTTAATACCCAGGGCTGCCATCTACATTACTACTTCTTAAGTCTGCATATGAATACGCGCACCACTAGAAAGAACGTAATTTCGAGCCAGTTCACCTGTAAGCCGCACGACGACAGTTCGTCGTAACATAACCTAATATTCGAGTCGACACGTGTTTATGTTTTTTTAAGTGAAACTAATATTTTCTGAGGTAAGTCTGTTCTAGCATTTCTAAACTTATTCTTAATAGTTAAACCATGTGTATGTCAATTATTAAGACTAAACGATTACCATGTTGTACTTTTTTTGTTTATATCACATTTGCCCCGTCAAAAAATGCTTTCAGGGGCAAATGTAAAACATGAATTCGGGGTAATTGTGATATATGTAATACATTTACCCCGTTGTTTCAGATTTATCATGGTGCGGACATATATAAAGAAAAGAAGTTCAACTGATGTTAAATATACGAAGCAAGATTTAAATTTAGCAATGATGGAAGTAAATGCAGGACGAAACTCTATATATGGCGCCTCTAAACAATTCAAAATACCTTATGTAACACTTTACAGTCGAGTTAAAGGTACTCGGGGAACGAAACAAGACAATAAAGGACGTCCGACGAATATTCCAATCGCAGAAGAACTTAGGTTAGCCAATGGCTTAAAGACGCTAGAAAAGTGGGGATTCGGTTTATCAAGGAAAGAAGTATTTGAAGTGGTTGGAAAGTTTGTAACGGAAAATAAAATTAAGACAAATTTTAAAGACGGAATCCCTGGTGAGGACTGGTTCCTCAACTTCAAGAAGCGTCATAATTTGAGCCTCAAGATTCCACAAAATGTAGAATATGCTAGAAAAAAAGCGTTAGACCCATTCATAATCTATCCATATTTTGACCTTTTGGAAAAAACTATAATGGAGCTTCAGTTACTTGACAAGCCCCAGAGAATATGGAACCTTGATGAAAGTAGCCTGAGCATAGATCCAAGAAAATCTAAGGTGGTCGGAGCAGTTAATAAAGCTTCTTCGAGAATGATAAGTTCCCCAGGTAAAGAAAATACAACTATCCTCTTGATGTGCAATGCAGCTGGCGATAAAGCTCCACCGTTAATCATATTCAAGGGTAAACACTTGTGGGACCAGTGGCTTGCTCCTCCCAAAGCAGATTTTCCCGGCACCGTTTACGCTGCCAGCAAAAAGGCTGGATGGAAAGCGATATTTTCGCGAAGTACTTTCTAAAGACTTTGATTCCAGCACTAGGTCCAGAAAGTCCCGTGTTGATAATCTACGATGGGCATTCAACCCACATAAGCTTAGAGATCGTTGAAGCGGCGATCCAGAACAACATAACAATCTTGAAGCTACCCCCACACAGTAGCCATCTGCTTCAACCTTTGGACATTTCTGTATTTCGGCCCTTCAAATTAAAATGGGATGAAAAGTTGATATCTTGGCAACGACAACATGTGGGTCAGAAACTACCCAAGAAAATGTTTTCACAGTTTCTATGTGAGACATGGAAATCTATTTCAACTGAAGCAATCAGAGGTGGATTCCGGAAAGGCGGAATTTGTCCTTTAAACAAAAATGTTATACCAGAGGAAGTTTTTACACAAGAAGCTCTCAAAAGATGGAATGATTTCAAAAGTAGCTCGCAGGTCGAAGCATTGGTGGGGACAGATACTATAGCAGTTAATACAAATTCGATAGCAGATATCGCTGCAGTGGCTTCTACATCGAAAGAAACATCGACAGAAGAACCCCATGCTAGTGTATCCTTCGAGAACTTGTTATTATCAGCAGTTCGTCAAGCACCTAAACTAGAGAAACAAAAGAAATCAAGAGTATGTCCTGGTGCGGAGATATTAACTTCAGAAGAGGCAGTGATTCGACTTAAAGAAAACATAAAAAACCAAAACAGCAAAAGGAAGCAGATAAATCAAAACCATCTAAAAGAAATAAAAAAACGGTCAATTTCTTCAAGTAGTGAAGATCTCGAACCTGAGTCTCCACTTTATATGGATTCAGACAACTCTGAAGAATTCTTGCAAGAGCTTGAAGATGCTAATATGAACGAAAATAAGGATGTTGACCAAACTGTAACTCGTAACTCTTGGGTGCTAGTCAGGTATTGCACCAAAAAAATAACAAAGCATTTTGTTGGAATGGTGACCGACTCATGTGATGATGGGTGGACAGTTAAGTTCACAAAATTTTCAAAAACACTTTTTCATGGCCCGCAGTAGAGGACGTTGATACTGTAGACCAAAGTGATATTGTTATGGTTTTGCCAGAACCATCTGTCAATCGACGCGGTTCTTTTTTATTTTATGTATCATTTGAAGGCTATAATTTAGCCTGTTAATGTGTAATTCACATATTTTTCGATGACATGTGTACTGCAAGTACCTAATAATATATATTTGTATGTTTGTATTTACTTATATCCCTTAGAATATTTGTTTTTTTTTCTGTTTAGGCTTCTTATATTCCTTAGAATATTCATTCTGGCTTCATAGAAAGTATATTTTGTTTTGTTTTTACTGAATAAAGTTTATAATTTTTGACTCGATTGGTGTATTTTAATTTGGCAAGAAGCAAAATAATGAACAAAATACAAACTTTATACATTTGTCCCATACCGTCTCTAATAACTTATTCATACGTAGGTAGACGGAATTATTACATTTGCCCCAAGTTCCGGGGTAAATGTGATATATTGACACCGTTTTAAAAAAAATACCTAATATTTTTTTGAAGCGATGCTGCGTACATATCAAACCTAGAATCCCTTAACAACTTTATTTAAAGCATTATACATTTTTTAGTTTAACTTCGTTCGACTAAATTAGTTGTGTTTCACCCCTTTGTTAGACAACTATTCGAAAAATATATCACATTTACCCCACTTCACCTTATACCAAATTTTAAAACTTCTGCATCTAGTACTGTAAAATTTCGTGTTAAAAAACAATTTTTAAAAATAATAAAAATTAAAAGCGCCACTTACAAATTTTAAAAAAAATCTATCAAAAATTCTTCAACTTGAAGCAATCTTTACTTACGGCCCTCGTATAATGAATGCCACACGTAATATTTGGATTTAAAGATACCATTAGTTGGTTCAATCCTCTGAAAATATGGCGGTCCTGTCGCTTTTACAGTTTTTATTAAGACATAACTTTATTATTTTATCGTATATTTCCTGGCGTAATTAGATCATCGAAGTTATGTTTTAATTTTGCCAGGCTCTCGAGTATAATGGAGAAGGACGACCCGAAAATCATCAGTGGAGTTCACGAAAGAAAAAAACAAATTAAGTCAGTAAACAAACTTTTTAATTATAACGGCAAAAACTTTATTGGACAGTAATGGCCAGTTTTTATTAAGCTCTTTGTCGAATTTTGAATTATCTACAATGAGTGGAAAGAACAGAATTTGCTTTGTTTTTTGTATGTATTTTGCAAAAATTTAATTTGGTTCGTAATATTTTTTTAAGAATTAATATACAGGATCTTACAACAAATTTAATTTTTACTTAAGAGTAAAGTACTTGTATTTTTCTAATATCGCAAATTGTTATAAAGAAAAGATGTTTTGAATTAAAGTTTACTTTTAAATAGGCAATTCTTTATTTCCAATTTTTTTTTGCCAAAATCGAGAAAATTTAAGTTTGTACATTAGTGCATTGTACATTTTTCCTGTTTTAATAACAATAAATTTATAAAGTCTATTTTAAACTATCCCATGACATTTATCATTTGAAAATGTAGTGCACTAATGTACAGGGTGTTTTTTTTGGTTGGTATTGCAGGGTATAGGCTAAACGGTAAGAGATACAAAAAACTAATATACGTGTCTCGTTCTCTTTTTGATGTTTAGTTTATTGGCGCAATCAGATCCACGCTAACTTGATTGATTTGGAAGATACAGGGTGATTCTCAAAAATTGTCGATTTTCATTATGTCTTATTACTGGGACATTTATGGAGATAGAAAGAAATTTTAAATACAAAAGTTTTACATCTTTTTACGTAGTATCCAGTGGCGTACTTGAAATAAATATGAATGTTTTAATTTTTGAGAAATTACCACAACATGCATTTTTTAAATGGAACACCCTGTATCTAAGTATCACAGAAAAATGCATTTTTTCTTACGATTACAACAATATATAACACATAGTATTTTGCCCAAAGTAGCAGAAACACCAAAAACACATTATTTTTAGTTGGCCATGGATTGAATTATTATTATTCATTTATTTTATGTGCATTAAAAACCCAGTTAACAAAAATACTAAAACTTTAATAAAATTACACTACTACGGAAAGCAAATAAACAATATTATAAACTAAACAAATACCTAATATATCACAAAAGGTGCTCAAATTGTCTTCCATTCTGCTCGGTGCATTTTTGGGCTCGGTTTGTAACGGATCTACTGGCGTTATAGTATATGTGAATATTTGGTACTCGTCTTATGCAATTAATAAAATTTTCTGTAAGTTCTTCCAGAGTATTATTTCGAATTTTATATAGTTCATTTTTAATAAAACCCCAAAAATAAAAATCCTGTGGAGTTAGGTCGGGGGAACGCGGAGGCCATCTGTGGTCCATAAGTGCCAAGCCAATTTTCACCAAAATTAACAGTAAGTAAGTGCCTTACTATATGGCTATTATGTGCCGGAGCACCGTCTTTTTGATAATATATATTATTTCTTACAGCTACTGGCATGTTATCCAACTCGGCAATTATACCTTCTTCCAAAATTTGTATATATCCCCCAGCATTTAAATTGTTATAGAAAATCCTGTAGTTTAACACTCTGTTTTGATACAGTGCCACCCATACATGAAACCCAAACCGTCCTTGTTGTATCCCCGCTACCATCTCATGTGGATTTGTGTTTGACCAGTATCGATTATTTTGGCGATTAAAAATCCTTTCGCTGGATACGAAAGCCTCATCAGTCCATATTATATTTTGAAAAAATTGGGATTCATATTAATCTGATGCATATACCAATGACAAAATTCTAAGCGCCGTTCTTCATCTCCGGGATGTAAGTTATGAACTTTTCTTTTTTTAAATGGTTTATATTTTTGCTTTTTTAATGTTTTTAACACTTTAGATTTACTTATACCAATATCTTTCTCAATATTACGGCTAGATACCGTCGGTTCAGCAGTAGCACAAGCTATCGTGTTTACCTCATCCCTTTCCCTATTTTCCTTATTGTAAATATTAGTCCTTGGTTTTTCAAATGATCCATATTCGCTTAAATTATGGTAAACACTTTGAAATATTCTTTTGTCTGGCTGTCGTCGCTCTGGATAACGGTCAAAATATAAGTCTAAAGCTGTGTTTTTATCTTTATTACTTTCAATGTAGCATTCAAATATGTTTAATTTCTCATAGTTTTAAAAAATAATAATTTTAAATCTTTTTGTTTCATTATATTCACATACGGACTATAAAAACGAATACCTACTAATAGCTAATTGTCATTTGATTTTAGGACATGTAAACAAACCAAAACAAAAATCATTCCATGGCCACCTAAAAAAAAATGGGGTTTTCGGTGTTTTACCTAATTTGGACAAAAGAAAATAGTATGTGTTATATGTTGTTGTAGTCGCAAGAAAAAATGCAATTTTTGAGATACTTAGATACAGGATGTTCCATTTAAAAAATGCATGTTATGGTAATATCTAAAAAATTAAAACGTCTATATTTATTTTATGTAGGCCACTGGATTCTACGTAAAAAGTTATAAAACTCTTGTATTTAAAGTTTCTTTCTATCTTCATAAATGTCTGAGTAATAAGACATAATAAAAATTGACGAATTTTCCGAATCACCCTGTATCTTCCAAACCAATCTAGTTAGCGTGGATTTGATTGCGCCATTGAACTAAACATCAAAAACGAGAACGGGACACGTACATTAGTTTTTTTGTATCTCTTACCGTTTAGCCTATACCCTGCAATACCAACCAAAAAACCACCCTGTACAAACATAAATTTTCAGCATTATCGCAAAAAAACAAAATAAAAAATATTTTTTCTGAATAAACGAAATTGCATATTTGATAGTAATTTTTAACTTTTTCTTAATATAACAATTTTTGATATCAGCAAAAATACAGGTACTCTATTCTTATCCAAAAATTACATTTTTGGCCAAACCTCGTAGATGACTGATACAATTTGATATCTGATGGTTGCTTTTTAGGTTTTGGACCATGCAAAACTTTTTATAAGGAACGCCAACTTACGTAGACAAACTGTATATTTAAATATTTAACATTAATAAAATACTCGTATAAAATACCTGCTATTTTTAATTTTCAAAATATTCCTCAAAATTTTAGTTGGCTTAGGTCACTAAACACGGTGTCCAGTAAATCAATGGACCTAGTAATTTTCCAATGAAAAACAAGGAAAAAGCTTTGTATAAAAATATTTTGCAAACACTTTTTTTGCTCTTCTTTATATTAGCTTTCGTACCAAATAAGACAATTTTTGGAAAATTAAGAAAACGTTTTGTATGCATTAAAGAACATTTATTGATATATGAAACAAAAATCCACCAGTGTCCTTTATAACGAATTTACAGTCTTAGTACCGAGGCACACAGATAATGCATTTCACGGCACCTACTGGGTAACGTCGCATTGCCATCACGCCATCACGGGGTTATACAAATACCACTTCTCATAAAGTTCATGGAAATGTTAATCAAAAGGGATCTTCATCTTTATAAATGTACTTATCTTAAAAAATTTCCGACGCAGAAATCGATATTGCAAAAATATTTTTGGGTATAGGTACCTTTTTTTAAATGACTTTTATAAAAATACTATTTACTGCACTGGTAGTAAATTTCAGTATAATAAATGTTAGTTTTATCTTAGAACAGCATACACCCAGAGCTAATTAAAGCAGGCTAAAAAGGTAGAAATGGTAAATATAACTTCCAACGCATGACCGGTTTATTTTATAAAGTAGCCAATTTATTTAAAAGAAATATATGATTTTTCGCCCTACACGACTTGCAAAGTAATAGATGTACTTAATTATTTTAAAGCAAAAAGACAGGATGGGGCGTTGTGTAGTATATATTCACCATCCCAAAGCAAACATTCCCATGCTTAAGTTATTCTCGACTTGATTTCCAGCGCTTCTCTTAATTTCTTAAAAATGTTTATTACACCCAGTCGCAATTTATAATGGTCTCGTCAAAACACACAGACTTAATCAAGTACAACAACTTAATTTAAGAAGCACTATAAATTTTCATTTTTAAAGATCGTGTACTTCATGCACAACAACTCGATAAATATTCGTTGAGGAGCAATTCAAAAGTAGGTAGTTGCATATTTTAATTTGTGCCAATTGTAATTAACGGCATTTAAAAAACTAAGTATACATTTCTTAAGAATGTTCAATGTTTCTTCATACATTGTTGTTCTCGCTTCGTGTCGTCTAAACTAACATCAATTTTCAGGCGTTCAACCAATTATAACCGCGGTAATAATTGGTGACCACTTTGACGAATAATACATTGTTTAAACTTCAACATAACCGATTGGTAAATACCGTTTTAGAATTGGTACTTCGCCTAAAATTGATGAACGAGTGACAAAAACTCACGTCATTGACGAAAGTCCAAAATAGATCGTTACTAGGCAATCAAATGTCAATATCTGTCAGAATCATTTTTTGATATTTTAGATATCTCAAATATTTTTATTAATTTTTATGTAAAAGTTGAGTAAAAAGGAGAAATATAAGTGTTTAGTACCTATCATCAATTTTAGGAGAAGAATCAATTCTAAAACGGTATTTACCAATCGGTTATGTTGACGTTTGAACAATGTATTATACGTCAAAGTTGTCACCAATTATTATTGAGGTTATAATTAGTTGAACGCCTAAAATTGATGTATGTGTCAAACTAACCGACAATCCAAAATATTTTGATGTACTGTGAACCTAAATTTAATCTCCACCATTGTAAACGCAAATTATTCCTACAACGTATCTTGAATAATAATGCCAAGTTTGACAATATACATATATTTTACTTTTGGATCAACTACTTTGGCAACACCAATCGAATTTCGGTATTTCGTTTTTTTTATGGTAACAAACCTATGGTTAGTGTTAACCAAATATTGTGAAACTGGCCGTAAGTGCTCTTTTGTTATTTTAATATACGATTACTGTGAGGTGTTACTTTTGTTAATATACGTCATTAATAAAAAAATATATATACCGCAACGATATACAAAAGCCGAACAAGCTCTAATTTTGAAGATGGTGAAGTATTTTCAAATGGATATGGAAAAAAGAAAGTAAACTTTATTACCCGTGAGTGCGGCATTTAATGTAAGTTACATACATTTTAATTCCCATGAGTTTAAAGTTTTATAAATCAAATATAGCAGTTTAAAAATATTCTTACATCAAGAATAAAACGTTAATTTTATTTATTTGGTGTTATTATTGTCACAATATACGACGTGCCCTAATTTCGATATGACGGCACATAATGTGAGAAAACATTGCACATCCCTAAAATGATCTATACCTAAAACAGTTTAAAGTAGTGACGTAGCCATAAATATAATAGATTTAAATTAGGAACCAAGAGCACGTGCAACCACTTGGTTTAGTATTGGTTTGCCAGTTACTTACACGAGTTTTCGACAAGAATATTAAAATAAGATGGTATTGAGTTTCGTACCTAAGATGCTTTCTGGTACACTCTCCTTTGTCAAGAATCCTTACAACGGTATTTCAAAAATTGCAAATTAAATTTAAAAAAAACGGTTTTAAACTTATTAAAACAAATATTCCAAATTTTAAAGATACTTCGTATAAATTATTTTTTATGAGATGTTTGTTGACCTTGCAGGGTATAGCGAAAACTAAAACAAATCTAATTGGACAATTTCGATTTTGATTTTTGAAACAAATTCAGTAGTAAAAGTAAGTAATGGCTAACTTAATTCGTTTTGAAGATACAGAGTCTTTTTAAATTTTGTTAATTTGGCCAGACACTTGTAAGTTGCTTGATATTAGAGATAGAACAAAAATGTAAATAGAACAGTTAAGAAGTGAAGAATTCTTACGTAGAACTTACTGGCGTACCGACAATTATTTCATTGATTTTAAATTTAAAGTTATAACACAAAGTCTGTTTATTTTTGTGTCCTGAAATCCCTATCTCTCAACGCACAGTGAATCGATCCCGCTTTGTTGTTGCTTTATTGGCTAAAATACCTTATTATTTTCTTAGCTCATGTTTAATATAATATGACTATTTTGAGTATTTCAAAAATAAAATATTTAAAAAAATTCTAAATCAAATTTAAAGAATATACGATAAGAAAAAAGTTCAAGAAGAACAGGACTAACGTAGTAAAGGAAAAATATTACAAAATTATAAGAATAATACTTAAATTAAGTTTTTCGGGCGTTGTTAAAAACTTTAACTTAACACATGATAAGGAGTGAAAATATTGCAATTTAGTGCTACTAGGAACATATTCCATTGGAGTCAAAGGAATTTGCAACAAAGACCAAACGTTTACTAATCTTCGCACGATCTTTAAAGCTACAAGGTATATCTTAACATCTTACATAACTGATGACATTTATTTCAAAAATACATTATTCAAGCTCACTTGAATATAAACATCAAGAAATGCTTGACAATAGAAAATTCGGCTTTCGGACTTCTTTGTGCCATATTTTACGCAAGACTAATCAATAAAATCTTACACAATATGTTAGTTCTTTATATGTGAAAAAATATTATAATGCCCAGAATTCTGGATTTCAATAGATGAATAAACTGACCACTGGGTTATGACCACATTTTTGTAAACAGATCTTTTCTCTAACGACATTGTGAAAACTGATCGTATCGACGGGTTTAACGTTACCTGTATACTATCAATGGCTTTTTTTGTGAATAAGACGCTTTTTGACCATTAAATAATGTGTTATACTTCTACAGAAACTATTTTTAAAATTTGAAAACAATATAATTAAAAAATATTTAAGGAGCCTTGTTTTAAAGTGTACAATCAAACAAATACAATTAGTACAAAGAAAACACAAAAAAATAAACAAGTACACTTTTTTCAAAAAATAAATAAAGAAACTATAATTTGAAGTTAGTACATGCCTTGTTAATTGTTTTTTTATGAATGTAGAAATCGTCTTAAAAGTGGTTTAATTAAATTCAGCGCAAAAAATACATCTAATGTGACATCTATCTTATTTTTGTATGCAATAAAATAGATGAAGATTGTAAACTTTGAAACTAAGCTATTTAAAATTAACACATCAAATAGCCCTAATATGACTTAACAACTTAGAATATAACAATTTTAAAATATAAAATGGTTTTGTTTAATTTCTTACAAATCTGCTTACGACAGTGCATTCCAGTTAAAATGAGCCACCCGTATACTTCGGTTATCTGTACGCTTATAGAAAACATCTAAAACATGACAATTTTTATTTTTTGGGGGACATATTTGCTTAATACAGTGCATTCCAGTTAAAATGAGCCTATACCGTATACTTAGGTTATCTGTACGCTTATAGAAAACATCTAAAACATCACAATTTTTATTTTTGGGGGACATATCTGCCTAATAAAGTGCATTCCAGTTAAAATGAGCCACACCCGTATACTTCGGTTATCTGTACGCTTATATAAAACATCTAAAACATCACAATTTTTATTTTTGGGGGACATATTTGCTTAATACAGTGCATTCCAGTTAAAATGAGCCTACCGTATAGTTAGGTTATCTGGACGCTTATAGAAAACATCTAAAACATCACAATTTTTATTTTTGGGGGCACATATCTGCCTAATACAGTGAATTCCAGCTAAAATGAGCCCCCAGTATACTTCGGTTATCTGTACGCTTATAGAAAACATCTAAAACATCACATTTTTTATTTTTGGGGGACATATCTGCCTAATAAAGTGCATTCCAGTTAAAATGAGCCACACCCGTATACTTCGGTTATCTGTACGCTTATATAAAACATCTAAAACATCACAATTTTTATTTTTGGGGGACATAGTTGCCTAATACAGTGCATTCCAGTTAAAATGAGCCTACCGTATACTTAGGTTATCTGTACGCTTATAGAAAACATCTAAACATCACAATTTTTATTTTTGGGGGACATATCTGCCTAATACAGTGCATTCCAGTTAAAATGAGCCCCCGTATACTTCGGTTATCTGTACGCTTATAGAAAACATCTAAAACATGACAATTTTTATTTTTGGGGGACATATATTCCTGTCGAACCTAAGTTGTTTAAGGTTAAATAAAAATAGAGAACAAATTCGAAGTCGTGGTCTCCTTATAAATTAATTTGGCTAAGACCACGGCTTCAAGTTTGTCCTATATTTAATTTATTGTATGGTAGGTTTATTTAAGAAAAATGGACTGCCTTTATAAATTGTTTAGGGGTTCTCATGCCCTCACCAACAAAACGTTAAAACATTTAAATGGGATAGAGATTCAAATAATGATGAGATACTTTATCTGAAGGACTTTCAAATAATTTTTTTTTGTTTTTAGTTTTCTAAAATAAGCTTAGCAGTTAAAAAAACCTTAATACAGCTCTTCTGTATAACCTTTTTTTTAATTTCAAAATAATATTTGGTTCGTGTATATCCCATAAATGTGCAATATTTCACGATTTTAGTTGTTTTCTAAATCTTTGTTGTTTTAAATAAGACACTCAGTATAATTTTAGTCATTTGAATAGAAAATGACATTTAAATGAAAAATTTGTGACCAAGTGGTCATAAATAAAAAGTAAGAATATCTTTTTTTTGTGACCTTCTGGTCTTAATTTAATATTTTATCGCAATAATAGAACTTTAAATCAATATCTTAAAATGTCAAAAAGTGGCAAATGCAATGTCATTGTAGCCAAAATGTTATTTTTTGTTTAAATTCTAAGGTACTAAATTAAAAAAAAATTTGGCTAAACCGCAAGTAATATAAAACAACTAAATTCGTAAAACAATACGCATTTATGTGATATACCCTAATAATACGTGCTAAATTTAATTTTAAATTTTTAAAACAATAAAAAAATTATAAGGGTAAGTCACGGTCTAAGAACACCCGGTATTTGGGGTAAATTTTTCGCGGAAACTACCAAACTGATTTTAAAAATTTAAAAACTAATAAAGAAATAATTCAATTGAGATTCTTTAGAATAGAATGGGGGAGTGAACACCCCTAAAAGGGTAATTTAGACAGAAAATTGGGTCCTCCAAAAAATAAAATTATTGTGTCTTAGCATTTTTTTGCAAAAATAATAGATTAATTAGTAATTGAAATGCCCTATATTTTGTTCATGTACTATAGGTACTTTGGGCGTTTGTGCACTTTATATTGAGAAAAATACCTATTAAGTGACTATGGTTACCGAATTTACATACTTACATAATAAAAAATATTTTTTATTGTAACTAGGGTAAGTGACTTTTTGAATCAATGTAAAAAAATTTTGTTCAGGTATTTTTCTCAACTTTAAGTGCCCAAAGTATAGTTTACTATTTTTTTATGATATTAAGCTCCACACAACACAAAATTAAAAAGTGGTATGTGCTGGGTATTGGAAAAAGATTTTTTGACATATTTTTTCCCGCTGAACATGAATCCAAAGTGAAAACTAGTGGTCAAACTGCATAAATTGCTGGTACCAAGAGTGCACTAGCACATTCCGTTTTGAAGGCCATTTGAAACGCCTCTTTGTTTTTAAAAATCGGCTAAGCTTTTCCAGATTTACAAGGCAATACCACTAACTGCATTGTTTGTTTATTTATTTTTTTTTTGACAATCCACAAAGCCTCAATACTAACGTACCGTGGGTGTCTTAAGCAAGGTAAGAGGAAGTTTGTTACCACGGCACTTAAAAACTCGAAGATTTGGGAAGAAAGAAACACCTTCGCTGGCAGTAAGTTCCACAGTCTAGAAACTCTAGCGATAAAAGAACGAACGAAATGGGAAGTTCGGGGCCTGTCCAGTTGGACCGTATAGGGATGAATACGTGCGGCACTACGAGTTTCTCTGTTGGGAGCTGCAAGATGAGGGACTATACTGAAGTATTCGTCGGAGCAGAAGCCGTAAAAGTATCTATAAAAAGAGAAGATCTGCCAGAGCTCGACGACAGACAAGAGCGGGAAGTCTTTGAGTAACTTAAGGATCATTAATAAGACGAATAGCTCTTCTTTTAAATGGCATCAAGAATGCTGAGGGTTGTAGCAGAGAGAGTCGAATTTGGCACACATACAAAGTGTATTAATTGGAAGGAGAAAAATACTTTTTGGCTCGGAAAAAATCCAAGCTTTTTGAAGCCGCGGTGGCTATAGATACAATGTATGCCAAATTTAAAATGGTTCTAACTCTGGAACGG